>JAPVLO010001402.1:0-126689 GCA_027257055.1 Cephalopachus bancanus | reverse complement strand
TTATTATATTTAATTTGTTTTAAATTCTTAGTCATCCTTAATCAAGAACCAATAGTATTCCAATCATTTTTGAGATTTTTTTTTTTTTTTTTTTTTTTTTTGAGTTGGAGTCTCACTCAGTCACCCAGACTGGAGTGCAGTGACTGCTCCCGGCCACCGCAGCCTCAACCTGCTAGGCTCCGGTGATCCTTCCGCCTCAGCCTTCCAAGTGGCTGGAACTACAGGTGCGTGCTACCACACCCAGCTAATTTTTTTTATTTATTGTAGAAATGAGGTCTCGCCAACTTGCCCAGGCAGGTCTCGAACCCGCGGGCTCAGGCAATTCACTCACCTCAGCCTCCCAAAGCACAGGATTACAGGCTGAGCCACCAAGCCAGGCTGAGAATTTTTTTTTTTAAGAGACAGAGGCTTGCTCTGTCATTCAGGCTGGAGTGCAGTAGCACAATCATAGCTCACTGTAGCTCAAGCAATCCTCCTGCCTCAGCCTCTTGAGTAGCTAAGACTACAGGTGTATGCCACAACATCCAGGTAATTTTAAAATTTATTTTAAAAATATTTTTGAAGAGACAGAATCTCAGTCGAGGCTAGTCTTGAACTCCCAGTCTCAAGTGATTCTCCCACCTCGGCCTCCCAAAGTGTGAGCCACCACCTCCTACTCATTTTTAAATAATTTGCTGGCAAAAAAGTCTTCAGATAACTATTACTAACATAAAATACTCCAAATACCTAGTTTCAAGAATAATAGAAAAGCCATTGCACTGAAGTAAAGGATCTGTGATTTAAAGCACAGAAATATATCATCTGTCATTAAGTCTTAAACCCAAAAGGGAGATAGTATTTTGTACAATAGGAAAGGAAAAGCAAACATGAAAATTATATCAATGTAATTTATGTATGTATACACATACATATACATAAACCTATATATTAACAAATGATAGACTCAAGAGTTTAAATATTTTGGGTTAAATTGCTAAGCTCATCCCAGACATAAATTATATAAAATATCACACAAGAAACCTAAAACCTTGGTCTTAACAAATTATACGCAAAAGAATGAAGCTAAATAGTAATACTCAGAATATGTATAGCATAATAGAAAAATATTTACGCTAATGTTTGAAACTGTTATAGTTTCAACATTTGCCATGTTTAAGTTACTCTGTAAGTAAAACATGCTCATCACTGAACAACAACTATGGAAACTTCAAGTAACTTTCCTGAATAATTTGTGATTATTATCATAGTCAAACTATAATAAGATTCATTTCAAGGATGACCAACTAAAGTCAGTAATCATAATCCTATCCTATTTGCTCGTAAGTACTTGAACATAAGTCAAATTTGCCATTATCTCACTTTCTTCTTCCCATTCTACCACCTTTCTCTTTTCCCATTAGGCAATTTTTTACATTTACAGTCATGCATCACTTAACAACAGGGATATGTTCTGAGAAATGCATCATTAAGCGAGTTTATCATTGTATAAACATGAAGCATATTTACACGAACATGGATGGTATAGCCTACTGCACACCTGGGTTAATGGTGAGTATTAACCTATTGCTCCTAGGCTGCAAATCTGTATAGAATGTTACTTCACTGAGCACTATAGGCAATAGTAAGTATTATATGTGTATCTGAACATATCTAAACATAGGAAAGGCACATTAAAAATACATATTATAATCTTATGGGACCACTATCGTATATACTGTCCACTGTTGACTTAAACGTTATTATGAAGTATATGGCGTAAGTTAGTTTAAAAAAATAGCACGATTGCAAAACCCTAAGGACTACTTACCGTGATCAAGCTTATGCAAAAGTAATCTCTTTTTGTCTGGGTATCATATTAACTCTACTTCATTAAGCATCGTCATCATAACCAGACAATTTTCATTACAGGTTGAGACCCTCTAATCCAAAAATCCAGGATCCAAAACTTTTAGAGCACTGATATGATGACACAAGTAGAAAATTCCACACATAAGTACTTAACACAAACTTTATTTACATAATTATTATTTTAAATATTGTATAAAATTAACTTCAGGTTATATGTATAAGGTGCATATGAAAAATAAATGAATGTCATGTTTAGGCTTGGGTGCCAACCCTAAGATATCTCATTATGTATATGCAGATATTCCAAAATTAAGAATACTTTTGGTCCCAAGGATTGAGATAAGGAATATTCAACCTGTACATGCACATAAACAGAACTGCATGCATTGATTTCAAAAGTTAAACATATACAGCTATTTTCCTTTTTAAAACTATTACTTGCCTTGTGTCTGCATTTAAGTACAACTCCATAGGCTCCTATAATAAAAAAGAAGTAAACAATCAAGGGTATGTATACAAACTACACCTCTTAAAGAAATCAAAGTTCTGCTATACTTACATTGCTTACCAGTTTTATAATAACAATTCGTAAAATTACAGTATTCTATAGCAACAATGCAATGAACCACATAAAAACAGATAATGGATATTTTATTATATATTTATTATAAACAAGTTGTCTCCCCCACAAGTATTTTTTAAAAGTTTCTTTTTTTTAAAGAAAATTTCACTTGAGATATTTATAATTTAGGTTTACACATTTGTAGAGACAAGATTTGGTCATAAGAACTTTGAGAGAACATGAAAATTAACTCAAAAGGTTCTGGGGAACTTAAGAGCTAATGATATCCCAATAATAAGCTCAAGCACAGAGCCTACCAAATATTGTATCTGTCTTAGGAGAACATTTAAATCTTCCTCTAGGATACTAGAATGTCTCTTGTGTACTGGCAACACAGTACAGGCCTCAGTATCACAATTAATTAGTAGGAATTGTTACAGGCACTTCCACTGTCTTTGGTGTCTTTTGATGAGACTCATCACTACCTTTCAGGTTACTTATCATATTATCTATGTGATAAACTTTTCCTTAGAGGAAGAACACAGGGTTGACAGGAAGGGACCCAGGACACTGAGGTTAAAGTTAGCGTGTCAAAAATCTAATTAAGAGAATCAAAATGTAATATATGACAACTGAGCTTCGTAGAAACGTCAAGAACATTGACATCAGCAGACAGACAAAGCCTTCATGCATCTATGAGAAGGGGACTTCAGGGAGACAAAATTAGGTAATGTGTCTCCAACAGAGTCTAGCGGCCCTGAACAAGTCACCCTAATTTTGTAAATGATAGATGAATCTTATTATCATAGTTAGGGTGGAACCAGCCATTGTAACCCTCTAACTTAACTCCACAATAACCAGGTAATTATCCAATCCTCATTTAACTGTTCATGATCAGGTTTTCTATGGGGTAGAAAATACATTGACTAGTCTACAGGAATGTGACATTTGCTTGACAGATTCTTACATACTTAATATATAAGGGGGGGGAACCCCAAAAAACAATTTTTTTTTTGAGGGAGGGCCCCTTGTAGTACAGACTTCCCCCGCTAGGTTAAGTGTTCTAGGAATCCATCAGAATCAGTGTACCAGCTAGAGTTGTTGTGAGAGGCTGCGTTCAGCTTCAGTAAAACTTTTTTGGACATTCTTTCAATGCGTTTGCCCATTTTATGATGGGTGATTACGAGCAAACTTGCCCACACTGTACTGAGTGTTCAGCAACTTTTGCCCAAAAATGGCATGACCCCATTCTCACTCTTCCTATTCACCCGATCTCACCCTGAGCTACTTCGGTTTTTTTATGTTGTTGTGTTTTCCCGGATGAAAAAAGTCTTCAAAGAGAAACATTTTGCCAATGTGGAAGAGGTGAAACAAACAGCAGAAGCACTAAAAAGCATCAAAATGGACAAGTTCAAAAACTATTTTGAGCAGTGGAAAAAGTGTCTCAACAGGTGTACTGCATCAAAGGGAGAGCACTTTGAAGGTGACTGAAGTTTAAACATGTAAGAATACACAATTTTTTATAAATAAATGACTGTTTATTTTGGGTCCCCCTTGTATATGCATTTCTTTGCCAAAAATCATGTGAGGTGGTTTCCAAATTTAAAAATATACAGTGATGATGGCTCTGATTACAACTTAAACTAACTACTCTGCTATATATAAACAGTTTAGTAATTTTGGATCAATCCCTGAGAAGATGATCACCTATGAGTATACTGAGAAAAAGAATGTTACAATTCAGAAAAACTTAGGTCTAGAATCTGGGACATCCCAATCTTGTTGTACCCTATGTGCTAACCTTCTCTAGTCATCAGCTTTACTTATTGCAATACTTTTGAAAAATATACAAAAAAGGCAGCTATTATAGAGCAGACAGTAGGTAAGACATTGAGAACGAACTTTTATCTAATTAATATCAATGAAAAAATGGAAAAGGAGTTGATCAGCAAAGGAAGGAAGACTCATTTTTCTATGATTTCAATTTCAGTCCTTGAAATAAGCACTCAATGATAATAGCTCTCTATTTTAATTGTTTCTATGTATATGAAAAGGAATTACCAACTTAATATTACAATAGGTAAATTTTTAAGACTTTTGTTAGAAATTCAAAATTTATTTGAAAGTTTGGAGATATGAAATTTTTTTTTTTGAGTTGGAGTCTCACTCTGTCGCCCAGACTGGAGTGCAGCGGCCGCTCCCGGCCACCGCAGCCTCGACCTGCTGGGCTCCGGCGATCCTTCCGTCTCAGCCTTCTGAGTAGCCGGAATTACAGGCATGCGCCACCACCCCAGCTGATATTTTTTTTTATTTATTGTAGAGATGAAGGGCTCGCTGCCCAGGCGGGTCTCGAACCCACGGGTCAGGCAATTCACTCACCCCAGCCTCCCAAAGGCGCGGGATTACAGGCTGAGCCACCGAGCCCGGCTGATATGAAATTTTTTAACATTGCTTTAAAGATATAACTGCTAAGAAATCATAATTATAGTCACTTATCCTTTGTTAACAGAATCATTTATCAAAATTTCTATAAATTTATCCTTGAGAAAAAAATTACTAAGCAGAAACAATAAGGAATGATGACCATTCTAGGAGTCACCTTATGAAAAATGAATTACCATATTTCATCAAATCAAGGATATCATTGGCTATAAGCATTATTTTCTGTACTATGAAGAAAGAGAAAATGCTGCTACTAAACCATGACATGCTATTGATTATAAGGTACATTCTGATTTCAAAGATGTTAAAATATGAGCAAATTGTGTGCCTTGGAATTTATCAAATGTGGTTTGTCATTTTCAAAGAAACAGAAGTTATTTCTTCATTTATTTATCATGTATTAAGTAAAATCTAGCATATACAAATAAATTTTAAGTTATTTAAAATATTCCCAGCTGTTATAAAAGTAAAATGCTACCAAGAAAAAGAAATGTAAACTAAAGAAACCACGATTGCTAATAAAGAGCATGAAATGAAGCCAGTTTTAAGAAATCTTTGATTTATTAAACTTTAAAGGGCTTTTAACTGCTATTAACTTTTGATTGGAGAGTAAGATTCAAATAGTTTAAGAGTAATTTTATTTTTAATATTTTCCTCTTAGATACACATCTGAATTGATATAGGATGTGAATTAGTAACCTTTGTAGTTATAAGTATAACTGTACATTGCCCAAAAATTCAAGGAATGCAAATATTCCAACTTACCTTCACCTACAACCCCAAGGATCTCAAATTTATTCATCACATTACCAATGTTAGGAATCTTCATGAAGACAAACTCCTCTTTTGATGCAAGCCACAGAACATGGCACCAAAAAAGGAACTTCCAAGAAAGCTGTGCAGTAAGTAGGAAAAAAAATGTCCAAAGGAAGAAATTCTCACTGGTTGGCAGGAAGTTTCACATATTTGTTCTGATCATGAAGCATTAAATGGTAACCTGAAAAAACAAACACAATTAAAAACTGTAAGTTTTACACTGAAGTACTCTAATAACCTATCATACCTTTCTGAATAGTTCTTTTAAATCCATTTAATGTTTTACATGTTTAAAAAGAGAAGAAGAAAAAGAACCAATAATAGGAGGGAATAACTCAACACGGAACAAACACATACAACCAAATAAGCCTCACTATGTTTGAAATGAATACATTGAAGGGGACCAGGGCAAAATAATCAACCACAGGTAACTTTGAAAACAGTATTTTGCTGGGCTTGGTGGCTCAGCCTGTAATCCTTTGGGAGGCTGAGGTAAGTGGATTGCCTGAGCCTGCAGGTTCGAGACCCGCCGGGGCAGCGAGACCTCATCTCTACAATAAATCAAAAAATCAGCCGGGCGTGGTAGCGCATGCCTGTAATTCCGGCTACTCGGAAGGTTGAGGCAGAAGGATCGCCGGAGCCCAGCAGGCGAGGCTGCGGTGGCCGGGAGTGGCCACTGCACTCCAATCTGGGCGACAGAGTGAGACTCCACCTCAAAAAAAAAAAAAAGAAAACAGTATTTTAACTATCTACTCTCCTCAAGCTAAAATCAAAAAGAAATATAAACAAATACTACATTCTACTTAGATATTTGCTTTTACACAATGACATGAAAATTCTTTATGTATATTCTAATCTAGGATTGAGCACATAAGTCAATATATCGTAAATAATGAGACCTCAGTTTCTTGTTCTCATAAAAGGGAGTTAACAAATATGAAAAGGGGGAAGGCTTGGAGTAGGAGTTAACAAAATAAGTTCAGTTTTTACTATATAGCCCTGTAGAAATAGATATTAATGTGTATGTAAATATATACACTCACATATATTCCCCAGCTCTGTATGATGAGAAGGCCTAGAAACAATGATACCTCAGTAGCCATGAGCATAGCTGGTGCTCCAAAAAAGGAATCAGAGGTCCTGGGATAAATGGCTGATTCCAAGGCTAGGGCAGAAAAAAACAATAGGAGCCTAGGCTATATTCTTATGGTGCCAAAAAGTAAGGAAATGTTCAAAGAATGATAAGGTACATCAAAAGGACACAGGAGCCAGCATGAAGTGACTCCCACTGGCTAATGGGGACTATCTGAGCAACAAAATAAAAAAGGATAGTAACAGATTATAACCCATTTTTTCTTAAAAAAGGGAAAATTCCTTACTGACACAAATAAATAAATGGAAGAGAAGGGAAAGCTCTTTTGTAGAGTATAATTTCAAATAATAAATGCAGTAATAGTGTTAGAAAATCACCATTTGACAATTACTCTGGTAATAATTATTTCAGGCAAGTATCATCAATATATGCTAAAACGAGTGGTTGAAAGTTTTATGGAAAACAGGATATTAAGTGGTCCCAAAGTATCTCCCCCACAAGATACCTATTAATTACAAAGGGAAAAACAGTAATTTTATAGTGAAGAAAACTGACAGACACCACCTTAATTAAATGATCAAAGTTAACATCATCAATAAGAGGACAAACCAACATTATATGCCTCTTGATAGGATGGACCACATCACCACTGTGGCATTCCTGCCAGAAATGTAAAACCTGAGCCTAACCACAAACAGCAACTGACAAGCCTAAGCTGAGGGACATTTTACTAAATAACTGCCCTGCATTCTTCGAAAATGTCAAGGTTGTGAAAAACAAGGAACAACTGAGTAACCTAATTGTTCCAGTTAAAGAAGGTAAAAGGACATGATAACTAAATACAATGCATCATCCTGAATTACATCCTGATCATGGACAAAAAAAACATTTTTTTTCTTTGCTACAAGGGATAACAGATAAAATTCAAATGTTTACAGACTAGATAACAGTACTGTTAGCAATGGTAATTTTCTGATTTTGATAATAATACTGTACTGTGGTTATATAAAGCAATGCTCTTATTTTTAAGAAACAGCACCACAGCTTTAAAAGGGCATCATGTTTGCAACTTAAACCATTGAGGAAAAAATTACGTTTCAGTTTGGGGGAAGAGGAGAGAGAGGATGATAAAGTAAACAGAGTAAAATGTTAACATCTGAAGAATCTGGGTCAAGGGTATAGTGAACAGTAAGTTATTTGTACTATTTTTGCAACTTTCCTCTAAAACTGAAATATTTTCAAAATAAGTTCTTTTGTTTCAAAAAATTTATCCTATCTCTAAAAAAAAAATAACATATCTTGATAAAGGTACCTGACAAAAAGCTACAACAAAAAGCTGCAAACATCATTCATTTTTTTTTCTTGACTCAGAGTCTTACTCTGTCACCCAGGCAGGAGTGCAGTGGCATGCTCCCGGCCACCGCAGCCTTGACCTGCTGGGCTCAGGTGATCCTTCTGCTTCAGTCTGCCAAGTAGCTGGAACTACAGGTGTCTGCCACCACACCCAGCTAATTTTTTTATTTTACTGTAGAGATAAGGTCTCACCAAGTTGCCCAGGCTGGTCTCGAACCCGTGGGCTGGGATTTTATAAGCATAAGCAACATCATTCTTAAATGTGAAATATGGATAACTCTCTTTCGGGTCCCCTCCCCTGGCTGCTGGAAGATTTTGTCTTCTAGTAAATATCTACTTACTCAAAAAAAAAAGAATGTGAAATATTAGACACAGTCCCTTTGATTGTTAGTAGTGGGAACTGCCGGGGGGAAGGGGATGGGACTGGCAGTAGTGGGAACCTGCTGGGGCGGGGGGAAGGGGACATACCTCATCAAGGGTACCTGTATAATGAACATTTGAGTACCTAAACCTGAATTGTACCCCACATCTTCAAAATAAAAAATCTTAAAAAAGAAATATTAGACACAGTCCCTTTAAAGAATATAACAGAGTTATACTATTAATATTTATTAACATTCTCATTAAACATAAAGGTGGGTTCTAGCAAGCCCAGCAAAATAAGAAAAAAAAATGAATAAAATCTATAGGGTTGGAATGGGGGGAAGAATTTGCAGATATTATTATCTACACCGAAAACTCAAAGGAATTCACAATCAAGTTATTAGAATTAGTGTTTGTAGGTCAGGTGTGTTAGCTCGCATCTGTAATCCTGGCACTTTGTGAGGCCAAGGCAGGAGGACTGCTTGAGCCCAGGAGTTCGAGACTAGCCTGGGCAACATAGCAAGACCTCATCTCTACAAAAAGTAAAAAAAATTAGCCAGGCATGGTGGTGTGTACTTGCAGTCCTAGCTACTTGAGAGGCTGAGGTGGAAGGATTGCCTAGCCCAGGAGGTAGAGTTTGCAGTGAGCCATGATTATGACACTGTATTCCAGCCTTGGAAACAGAGTAGGACCTCGACTCAAAAAAAAAATTATTAGTGTTTGGCAAGGTATCTAAACTACGTTCAACATACAAATATCAACTACATTTGTAAGCATAAGAAACATAAAATGTAATTTTTAAAAATCACATTTACAGTAATAACACAAAAGTAAAGCACTTGGGATTTACCAAAACAAAAGCTCCCTATTCAAATATATATAACTGTCCTCAAAGGCATAAAGAAGACCTGTAATCCCAGCACTTTGGGAGGCTGTGGTGAGTGGACTGCCTGAGCCCGCGGGTTCGAGACCCGCCTGGGCAACTTGGCAAGACCTCATCTCTACAATAAAATCAAAAATATTAGCCGGGTGTGGTAGCGCATGCCTGTAGTTCCAGCTATGTGGAAGGCTGAGGCGGAAGGATCGCAGAGCCCAGCAGATCGAGGCTGTGGTAGCTGGGAGCGTGCCACTGCCCTCCAGCCTGGGTGACAGAGTGACACTCCAACTCAAAAAAGAAAAAAAAAGAAAACCTAAACAAATTGAGTTACTCAAATTTTACGGCTAGGAAGATTCAATATTATAATGATGTCAATTCTTTCCATATTAATCTATGTAGTCAGTGCAATTTCAATCAAAATCTCAACAAAGTTTTCTAAATAATTAAGACAAGTTGGTTTTAAAATATATATGGAAGAGCAGGGTTCCAAGTAGAAGCAACACCCTCCTACTATAAGAATGAGGAGAAAAGAAAAAGTAAAAAGAAAAGAATGATAAGAAAAATAAGAAGGCGTCACCTCGAGGGCAGGGTCTGACAGGATACCCTACCGGATATATTGAGGATTATAACAGAGCTATGGAAATTAGACAGGATGGTTTTGGTGCAGAGATAGACAAATTAGCCAATGGAACAAATATGAGAGCCCAGACAGACCATACTTCAATATCACTACAGCTTCCTACAGTTCTGACAGGAGTCAGAATAGTTCTTTAGGATAAATCAGATCATGTCACTTTTCACTTCCTTCTAATGGCCCTAGCCCTAACCCTAACCCTAACTCTAACCCTAACCCTCTCATTAATAGTAAAAGTCAAAGTCCACATAAGCCATGGGCCTTGACCTCCCCTCTTTGCATATCATCTCCTACTAGTCTCTCCTTTGGCAAGTTTCACTCCAGCCGCACTGACCTCCCTTTTGCTATACTTCTTTAGAAAACTTTAGTTCAATAAAATCACAAATTTTTAAGAGTGCTGTGACATTTAGAGAAAATTATGTCACAATTGGAGAAGAAATATTTACTCCACTCATTAGGCAAATAAGTACTGACTGCCTCCCATGTTTCAGGGAATGGGTAAATAAGACACACAAGACATTTTGTCTTATTTATAAGGACAAGATAAGGAAGGTCCTTGCTCTTACAGAACTGCACATTGCTGTGGGAGAAAAAACACAAGATTATTATCAGATACTGATACATGTTATGAGGAAAGGAAAAAAGATTAATTACTGGGCTAGGAAGGGCTTCTCTGAAAAAGTAACATTTGAGCTAAGATTACAATGACAAGGAGCCAGACATATGAGGATCTAAGTCAGTCACATTCCAGATAAAAGATGCTCAGAGTGTTTCTGAGAATGAATCATTCTTTCATTTTCTGTGGCTGGTTTGGAAGAACACCCAGGGAACATTTAAATATTTTACTCTCTGCCGATAATTGTATGGCTCATTTCGAAGGAAACTTGAGACAAAAATTAATCATTCCCACTAAAAAGGCTCAGCACCCAAAACGCTCTGTATATAAGTGTATATATAAAGAACAGTTGGTTCCATCTATTTTCTGTGGCAATCAAAACTGAGTAATGTAAACTAGGAATCAGAATTTAAATATGGGTGAACACATAACATAGGTGTCAAGAACAGTCTTTTAACTACTAGTATTCATAATGAGGGAAAAAATATGCCAAATTGGATTTAGCTGAAATTTTATACAATCCTTAAAATTTTTTACACTGATCTTTAAAATAACAAAGACAAAAATTCGGACACTTTAGCTTCTGGTAATAACATACTATCTATCTAGGATGAAATATCTTTGAGGACCAATGCTGGAGGAAACACTTTTTTTTTTTTTTTTTTTTTGAGTTGGAGTCTCACTCTGTCACCCAGACTGGAGTGCAGTGGCCGCTTCCAGCCACCGCAGCCTCGACCTGCTGGGCTCCGGTGATCCTTCCGCCTCAGCCTTCCGGAATTACAGACACGCACTACCATGCCCGGCTGATTTTTTGCTTTATTGTAGAGATGAGGTCTCGCTGCCCAGGCAGGTCTCGAACCCGCAGGCTCAGGCAATCTATTCACCTCAGCCTCCCAAAGGCGCGGGATTACAGGCTGAGCCACTGAGCCCGGCTAGGAAACACTTTTTAAAAACTGCTTAAAAGCCCCCAAACACTTAACAAAATTGTGAAGAATTACCTGGCTAAAATCAAGGCAAAATAATAAAATGCAGAGATATCATCCAAACCACCCAAAACCATTTTAGCCCTTCTGATATTTGAAGATCCAGAAAATGAAAAGAAAAACAAGACTAATCTTGAAATCCTTATGATCAAGGAGTACAAAAGACAAAGCCAAGGGTGTTTCAAAAGGAGAAAGTTTGTTAACAATAATTTATATATATTTCAAAATAACTAAAAGAATAGAATTGAAAGGTTTATAACACAAATAAATGATAAATGCTTGAGGTGATGGATACCCCAATGATCCTGATTTGATAATTACACTGTATCAAATATCACATATACTCCATAAATATATACAACTATCTATAATAATTTAAAAAATTTTTAGAAAAAGGAGGAAGTCTGATAAACTACCTCTCATTTGAAGTTGAAACCCCAAAGAGCTACACTTCCAGGATTAAAACAAATATACACAGAAATAAACTAGCCCTTAGACAGACTTGAATTGTAGCTATATGTCATCTGGGTGATCTACATAAAACCTCTAACCATACCTTGGATTAAGGTGGTCCCACATTCAGATTGGTAGTGCCATCAGTTGTCCAGGTGAAGCAAAGGAAAAAAAACCAACTCCCTGAAGGAAAATGGTATCAATCTAGGCCTCACAATATTACTACAGATAAGTTCTCATTTACAGTGTACAGTGTGTATTCAATGATGGCCAAATACACTAGGTAAGATACCACAAACAAGAACCAATAGAAACAACTCAAAAAGAAAATGATCCAGAAAGTCTTGTAATATTAAAATGATCAGAAACAGTCTACAAAACAACTATAGGGTTGCAGTAACATAACCAAGGGCTGAACATTTTGACAGAATTGAAAAGGTCCAGAATGTGAGAGACCAAACTGGAAAAATAAATTAGAATGTTAGAGCGAATAACAGAAAAAGAATTCAATGAAAAAACAAAATAGCAGGATATAGAACATTTTGAACGTGTTTTTAAATCATGGGCAAATGAACATATAAACTGTAGCAAAGAACTGCACAATACCATTTTCTTCCCTCAAGCACACACATATTTGCAAAAATTCATCATATACTAGACCATATCACAATTCAAAACAAATTACATGGATTGCAGGCAAAGGATGTTCTCTCTCCACACAAAGTATGTAAGAAATCAATCACAAAAGAAATAATTAGAAAATATTCATATGGAAGCCAGGCGCAGTGACTCAAGCCTATAATCCCAGTACTTTGGGAGGCGGAGGCGAGAGGATTGTCTGAGCCCAGAGGTTCGAGACCTTGTCTCTACAATAAATCAAAAAATCAGTAGTTCCAGTTACGCAGAAGGCCAAGGCGGAAGGATCACCTGAGCCCAGCAGGCTACGGTGGCCATAGTGTGCCACTGCACTCCAGCCTAGGTGACAGAGTAAGACTCCAACTCAAAAGAAAAAGAAAATATTCATATGTCTAAAAATAAATCCATTCCCAAAATATTCCATGTCAAAGAAGTCATAATAGACACTTAAAATAATAAAAATACAAATGTATGGGAAGAAGCTAAAGCAATGCTTAAGGAGGAAACTGAGGATCTTACATGCATACATCAAAAATACAAAAAACTGAAAATTAATGAATTAAGCATCAATCTCAAGAGGTTAAAAAAAGAGCCACAAACTAAATCCAATAAAAATATAAAGAAAGAAATAAGAGCAAAATTTCATGAAAGAAAACACACAAACAAAAACATCGAAAGTACAGAGCTGGATCTTGAAAACTAATGTTAGACCTCATCAAGAAAAGAGAGACAACTCAGCCCAGCAGACAGATTGATTTCAGCCTAATGATATCCTGAGCAGAGAACCTAGTCATACCAGGTCAGACTGACCTGCAGAACTGTGAGCAATATGTGGGAACAGTTTTAAATGTCTGAACTTGTAACTTGTTATATACAGAAAATAGGTACAAGAGCATCTTTATATTTATATACAGTTTAAAAACAGGCAAAGCTGAACTATAAGCTATAATAAATATGCACATGTAAGTGGCAAATCTATTAAGTTATCAGAAAGTGCTTATTGTAAAAATCAGGATATTAATTACCTCTAGGGAGGAACTGATAAAAGATACATAGAAGAGCTTTCTGGAACACTATTTCTACTTCTTGACAAGAGATGGCTAAATAGACATTCACTTATAATTATTCACTAGAGTGTATATTTATGTTTTATGTATTTCTATGTTGTTATATTCTGCAATAAAACAAGTATTTATGGATTCAGAATATTTCTGATTATGACATCATATATACCAGGGGGAACCCCCAAAAAACTGGGATTATTTTTTGGAGGGTAGGCCCCTTGTAGTACAGGTTTCCCCCACTAGTCAAATGTTCTAGGAACCCATCAGCATTGGTATACCAACAAGTATTGTTGTGAGGCTGCCTTCAGCTTCACTGAATTCTTTTTTGGAGGTTCTTTCAATGCATTTGCCCATCTCATGATGGGTGACTTATGAGCACACCTGTCCACACCCCGCTGAGTATTCAGCAGTTTTTGACCAAAAATGGCATGACTCTCATGTCCCACCCTCCCTATTTACCTTATCTCACCCCAAGTGACTTTTTTTTGTTTCTCCGGATGAAAAAAGTCCTCAAAGGGAAATGTTTTGCCAATGTGGAAGAGGTAGAACAAAAAAACGGCAGAAGCACTAAAAGGCATCAAAACTGAGGAGTTCAAAAACTGTTTTGAGCAGTAGAAAAAGTGTCTCAATAGGTGTACTGCATCAAATACAGAGTACTTTGAGGATGACCAGTTTAAACATGTAAGAATATACAATTATTGGCCGGGCTCGGTAGCTCAGTCTGTAATCCCAGCGCTTTGGGAGGCCGAGGTGAGTGGATTGCCTGAGTCCGCGGGTTCGAGATCCCCCTGGGCAACTTGGCGAGACTTCATCTCTACAATAAATTAAAAAAAAAAAAAAAACTAGCTGGGCGTGGTAGCGTGCGCCTGTAATTCCAACTACTTGGAAGACTGAGGTGGAAGGATCACCAGAGCCCAGCAGGTCGGGGCTGCGGTGGCTGGGAGCAGCCACTGCACTCCAGTCTGGACGACAGAGTGAGAGACTCCAACTCCAAAAAAAAAAAAATACAATTGTTTATAAGTAAATTCTGGGATTTGGGGGGGGTCTCCTCTCAAAAATAGATATGTAAGCATTTATATGGTGGTAAAAGATAATGCTTATCAAAGATAAAGCACTGCAATATTATAGTAAATGAAAGTTTAACTGTTCTCTTTCTTGCTGAGGCTCAGATTCCATATAATGTACTATATCTAGAGCTGGATATCACAACAACAAAACAAAAAACTCCCACTGACAGATAACTTAGATGGTAAGCACTCTCTGAAAACCATGATAGATGAGGAGATGATGAGGAAACTAGATGAGTTTGGCCTCAGTGAGAGATGACTGACATCCAAGTGTCTGAAGACTTTTTTTAAAGGGGATACAATGGGTGATTTGAGTTATTTAGGAAGTAGAACTAAGACCAGTGGTAGAAGTGAAAGGAGACAGATTTTAGCCCATTAGTAATGGGACAATGATCAACCATCAATACTTATTAATTCAATCGCATATTTGTCATATCTGTCAGATGCCTTCAATAGGCCAGCCACTACTTGTAGATGCTTCAGAAGGCAGTGATGAACAACACAGACCTGGCTTTTCCTCTCATGGAGTTGACTGAGGGAAAATAGACAATAAACAAATATAATTATTTCAGATAGTGACAAGTTTTATAAAGGAAACAAAACAGAGTTTTATGATAGAGTTATATAAATGAAAAGGCAGAATCCTTTAGACAGGTGGTCTGGGAAAATCCTGTCTGAGGAGGCAGTGTTTCAGAGAAATCTGTTCCATGTAAAGAAGCACCAGCACAGGACTATGACAATGTAATATACAATAATTATACAACTCATCATTAAAAAGAAAAAGAGGCACGCATGAAAGTGGTAAATAAGCCGGACTTGGTGGCTCAGCCTGTAATCCCATGCCTTTGGGAGGCTGAGGTGAGTGGATTGCCTGAGCCCGCGGGTTCGAGACCCGCCTGGGCAACTTGGCGAGACCTCATCTCTACAATAAATAAAAAAAAAAAAACTAGCTGGGCGTGGTAGTGTGCGCCTGTAGTTCCAGCTACTTGGAAGGCTGAGGCGGAAGGATCGCCGGAGCCCAGCAGGTCGAGGCTGCGGTGGCCGGGAGCGGCCACTGCACTCCAGTCTGGGTAACAGAGTGAGACTCCAACTCAAAAAAAAAAAACAAAAAAGAAAGAAAGTGGTAAATAAAATAATGGGAAGTCCATGTGTGGACTAAAATAAGTGTTGGATTCTGACTTAAAGCCTGCCACCAGATGCAGCTGTACTACTGAAATACATTAACTCACTTGCCACTCACTGATAGAGTTTTGATATGAGTCTGCAAATAACTGATTTATTATGGTTTCTGTGCAGTCAAACCTCACTGCTAATGTTAATCTGTATTGGCAGCAGCTTCCCAATGCTAGCATCACCGCCTCAGCTCCACCTCAGATCATCAGGCATTAGATTCTCATAAGGAGCATGCAATCTAGATCCCTCGCATGCACAGTTCACAATAGGGTTCATGCTCCTATGAGAATCTAACACTGCCGCTGATCTGACGGGAGGCAGAGCTCTGGTGGTAACAGGAGGGGCTATAAGTACAGATGAAGCTTCACTCCCTTGCACACTGCTCACTTCCTGCTGTGTGACTGAGTTCCTAACAGGCCAGGACCAATACCACCCCCCCAACCCCCTGCTCTAAGATACCTTTCAATGTGAAGATTCTAAGTCTCTCAAAAACTGAGTTTTTGATTACTATCCATTAACTATGTAAACAAATAACTGAATGCATTTTAAAGCAGATGTCTCATACTAAGAAATACACCTAGAATTAAGCAATCTTGTCTCTGCATTGGAATGTAGGTACCTTACTGACAGAAATGTAGATTTATAATTTATTTCATAGAGTATTAGTACTGAATTTAAGATCTGCTTGGACCTTGAATGTTTCCTTTGTTGCTAAAATTATAATCTTCATCTCCATGGGTCTTTTCTTCTTCCCAAAGAGTACAAAATCAGTTGAGTCATGAGTTTTGTTTTTGTTTCCTGGCATTGTTTTTACACATATAAATAAGAGATCCATTTTGTCACTGAAAATTGCACAGAAATACATTTGGAGCATGACTAAACATCTGTTATAATAGGAGAGTTACAATGGCTTGAAAGCTTCTTAAAATTCAGGATCCATGTATAGAAGAAAACCAGTACCATGGAAAGCACAGCCCTGTGAAAACACTCTCATTAATTACTCTCTTGTAGAGATTCTCCATGTTGAATACAGGCAAGGAAATAACGTGCTCCGAAGTTTTCTTCCTAAGTGGGACAATCTGACACATAATTAATAGGATCATTATTTTGCTTTATTCTCCAATAGTGGCAAGTAATTTATCAATCCATCCTCTATAATTCATTTTCCATTATTAAATCAAACAGATACTTGTGTGTCATGAGTTACACACAATTTACCAGCATAAAAATTTTAAACTACCAAACATGTAGCTTGCCTCCCCACCCTTGATGCTTCATAATGCAGTAGCAGACACATTTCTTTCTACAAGGTAGGAAATCCAGTATCAACCCAATGTATCTCCTACCAAGTACTTGACACTTCTAGCACTGCCAATCCTACTAAACTCCCAGCCTTTCCAAATAATGAGGGCCTTGGAGTTCTGACCAAAAAACAGCTAAAATGGAATCAGAAAAATTCAGAGTTCATACTAATACTGTACTATTTAAGATAGTCAATTGATTAAAAAGCTTTTGAAGACCTGCATGAAAATATAAGCATCAACTTTAACAGGATTTCTATGTGATGACATTCTCTGAATTCCAAATTCTAAATAGCTGAATTTAAAATAAACTTACAGGAATTTGGGACCACCTAGATTTTGCTGGATTGATGTAGATCAGAAAGAAATTATGATCCAAGTTATTGTCCTCTAAGAAGAATAGCCTTCAAGTGAAAAAGGATGGAAGGAATTGTCCAAGGCTATTGAAGAATACCTATAGGCCTTAAATAAACTCAAGACCATTGGCATAGATAAATTTAATGTCTGAAATGCTTTAAGACTTTCAAGATGAGATTGCTGAAATTTAGCAGTCTTGGAAAAGTTGCAGGGCAAAGAAGAAGATAACAAAGACTGGTCAAGAGCAACTGTAGTCACATTTTCCCAAAAAGAGTAAAACAGTACATTCTGTAAGTAAATTCTACACCCAAGAATTTATAATTAAGCAATCATTCAATAAACATCGTAAGAGCTAACCATATGCCAGGTAGTGTGATAGCCTCTGGGGACATAACAATATCTCAAGGAGTTTAATCAAGAAATCACACAGTAGGTGTAAAACAGCAAATATTAATGCCATGAAAAAGAGACATAAGGTCCTAGAAGGGCTAATGACAGGGGTTTCCTAACTAATTAAGGAGAGTTAACTCTTTCAGAGAAAACAATGGATGAACTGAGATCTGTAGGCTAATTAAGTATAAACTTACAGAGGACCGGTGCTCCAAGAGAGAATGATTTATGCAAAAGGCTCAAGTCAGAAAGGAACATGACAGACACAAGAGACACAAAAGATGACAAGGGAGGGGGTTCCATAGCCTAGTACAAGGTGAGGCTGGAGAAATAGCAGGTTAAGCTATTTTAAGTAGCATACTCTTTTTTTTTTTTTCTTTTTGAGTTGGAGTCTCACTCTGTCGCCCAAGCTGGAGTGCAGTGTCACGCTCACAGCTACTGTAGCCTCAACCTGCTGGGCTCAAGAGATTCTTCCGCCTCAGCCTTCCAAGTAGCTGGAACTACAGGCATACGGCACCACATCTGACTAATTTTTTTGATTTATTGTAGAGACATGGTCTCACCAAGTTGCCCAGGCTGATCTTGAATCCCTGGGTTCAGGCAATTCTCTCCACTTAGCCTCCCAAAGTGCTGGGATTGCAGGCATGAAATACTGCGCTCAGTCAAGTAGCATAATCTCTATCCTGGGACATAAGCCACTGGAAGGTTCTGAACAAGAATGGAGGGGTAGATTCAGGGGTGATATAATCGGATGATCTGTATTTTGAAAACATTATATAAGCTACAGAGAATGGCTCAGTGCCTGGAAGGGGAGATGTTGGTTAAAAGGGCAGAACAGCTAGAAAGCCATCATCACAATGATCCAGGGGAAAGATAAGGACAAGATGGACTAAATTGGTGGTTATAAAGGGAAATGAATAGATTCCAGAGATGTTTGGAGGGGAAGTCAATACCTCTAAGAATTAGAGACAGGGAGTGAGGGAAAAAGGAATCAAGGATAACTTTTTTTTTTTGAGTTGGAGTCTCACTCTGTCGCCCAGACTGGAGTGCAGTGGCCACTTCCAGCCACTGCAGCCTCGACTTGCTGGGCTCCGGATAACTTCTTAGTTGTGGCTTGGGTTATGAGTAGGGACATAAGAGTTGCTGTTTCTTGATGTGAGGAAGACTAGAAGAGAAGGAGGTTAAAGGAAGGGAGTAAAACCAAAATTCCATTTTGGCCATGTTAAGGTTGAGGTTAGATATCCATAAAAATGAAAAAGACACACACCAAAGGGAAAACAAATGAAAACCCGAGGAAAAGAATCTGCAACTTATATCACAAGGAGTTAATATCCTAATACACAGAAGGTTCCTACTGCTCACTATGGGCAAAAATCCCATTTTTATTTTGTATTTATTTTATTTATTTTGAGTTGTATTTTTTTTTACACAATGGAATATTACGCAGCCATAAAGAAGAACAAAATCATGAGCTTCACAGCAACCTGGATGCAATTGGAGTCTATAATACTGAGTGATCTTTCACAGAAACAAAGAACTGGGTATCACATGTTCTCACTCATAAGTGGACCTTGAACAACTATCGTAATACTACAAGAAAAGGATTGACAGTAGCAGGAAACTGTGGGGGGGGGATGGGGAGGTGGGAGTGACAGTAGTGGAAATCTGCCTGGGGAAGGGGGAACACACCTCATCAACAAGGGTACCTGCACAATGAATATTTGTATACCTAACCCTGAATTGTACTCCACAATTTTAAAATAAAAAAATTTAAAAGTCAAAAAAATAAAGACGTGGAGTACAATTCAGTATTAGGTATACAAGTGATCATCTTACAGGTAAAGTTTGGGTCTCCCTTCGGTCCCCATTTCGCTTGGTTTGAGGTCAGGTACCCTTATTGATGCTATGTGCTCCCCTTCCCCCCCACAGCAGTTTCTGGCTACTGCCAATCCCTTTCTTATAGTATTATGGTAAATGTTCAGGGTCTGCTTATGAGTATTAAAATGGGCAAACTGGGCCAGGCGCAGTGGCTAAACAGTGTTGATACTTTGACAAATTGAACCTTCTTATCAAGTCTCCAGACTCCTGGTCCTTGTAGTGGTAGACTGGACATTTCATGACAAAGATTGTAAAACCCAGTTTTTTCTCACAAAGTCAGAGTGTCAGATTTATGGTTCATGTTGACAACTTTTGTTTCTTCAATTAAAAAGATCATCCTCTGCTAGATGATCTCTGAGGTCCCTTCTAGCTTTCAAGTTCCAGAAGTTCATTTCTAAACAGTTGGACCCTTTCAAATGGAAAATTAGCACCAAAAGACTCAATAAATAAACGTCAATTCATAAGGAACCGACAAAAAATATACACAGTCTTCCCTTTTCTCTTTTCATTATGGTTCCAAATCACTTACCATGCTAAGTTTCTGGAGCAATTGAGTAAAATAATTTTAGAACACAGGAAGGAACAGAGTGATTACCTTTCGGCATATTTCAGAAAAACAGCAAAACCAGAGGGGAACCACTGCTGGCCAAACAGCTGGTGATTAAGCTAGTCCTGTGAGAACCACTTATGTTAAAGGAAAAAACAAATAGTAATAATGACAAGACAGCAGCAACTTTGCAAGGTATGGAGAGGAAGTCTGGGATATTTTCCAAATGTTTTGGGAGGAAGTTACTTTTATTTACAGATATATTCTTATCCTATTTAAAATACAGATGAAACTGAAGAAAAATCAAGCTGAAAACCGTGCGCTCCCTCAGCTATTTGTGCTGCTGACTTTAGAAGGGTAAGTAAAATTACTTTGATCAAACAAAATAATAGTAAAAAATACAAGTGATTTCATCAAGGTCATTAATTGATGATAAAAGCATTCAATAAAATTCAAAAGAGATTTGAGCAACTGACAAATAATAATGATTTAATATGTTTTAAAAAAAAGGTACATGGTTCTTTCCCTCAAGGAGATTACAATTAAAACACACATATATGGTTAAGAGCACTTTTGAGTAACAGCTCTCCCACACACTAACCTAACACTGAGCTGGGCAGTCTCTTGAAGGCTTGATTTGTTTCTATGTTCTTGTAAGCTGGAGACACATGTGGCTACGGGAGGGTTCCCCCCACCAACTGTAAGTTGGTATCTTTTCCAACACCAGTTCTCAATTCTGACACTAGGGTGTTCACAGGTTTAAGGGCTCAGTCCCACAAGACTGCCTTCACTTCAGATGCCAATTATAATTTCCTGGTCACCAGGCTACACAAGCTAGGGTCCAATTTGGCTACAAATTCAGGGGTTTCCACAACCCCCTCTCCATAATTCACTAGCATGACTCACAAAACTCAAGGAAATACTCTACACATGTTTACTACCAGTTTCTTATAAAGGACACAACTCAGGAATAGCCAAATGGAAGAATAGGACAAGGTATCAGGGGTGGGGGAAGAGTTTCTGTGCCTTCAAGGGGTGCATCACCCTCCCAGTACCACCTCTATGTGCTTGGCAACCCACAAGTTCCAGAGCACTGTCACTTAAGGTTTCATTACATAGGTATGGTTGATTAAATCACTGGCCATTGGTGATCGAAAAATCTCCTTGCCTTTTTCCCTCCCTGAAGTTCTGGAGTGAGGTTGAAAGGTTCAACCCTCTCAACATGCCTCTATCTTTCTGGTGACCAGGCCCCATCTGAAGCTATTTAGGGGGCATCTAGCTGGTATCATTGTATTAGCATACAAAGACACTCTTATCACACAGGATGCTCAAAGGATTTTAGAAGCTCTGTGCCAGAAATGAGGACTAAGGCCCAATATAAATTTTTATTATACTACACTATCCCATTGAGTTCGTGTGAGGATCAATGAACTACTACACACATTAAACATTCAGTAGTCCTTAACACATAGTACGTGTCCAGTAAGTGTTAGCTAGTAGTATTCTTGTATCATGGTAATACTAACAAGAAATGTAGCATTTACTGTGAATTACATAAAAAGTTGTGAATCATGGCACTCCCAATATATGGCAGAGTGACAAACAATTTTGAATTTCCAGATTTAATAAATTCAGTTGAAAATCCTTAACTCTTAGCTTGCCATGAGTTGGAAATGTCTGTATTGCTCTTGATGGTTTATTAGGGGACTCCAAAGGCAATGCCTCTACCACCACTATATAGTGGGCTAGTTCAGTCGCTATGACATGGTGGGGGTTTGGGCAGAGAGGAGTGGTAGTAGAGACTTTGTCCCTAAAGTACAGAATTAAATATTTCTAATGTTGGATTTCTCAAAAAGTTCACTTAAATCTCAATTATAAGTTTACTTCCAGTGCCTGAAGTCTTCAAATGAAAAACAGAATTCTATAACCCTGATTTAAATAAACCTACAACTACATCATATTCTTACATTGCTCTTCATTGATTATTTTATGTTGTGGAACATTTAACATTTTAATGTCCTAATGCGTATTTCCAAAAGATGGAAATTTTTAATCCTCTTCCCAGTTACAGAAAGACCTCAAACCTATAGTCACTTTAGTATACTTCCCTCTTCAAATATACTATTAAATAAAGTCTTGTTGCAATTCATCTCAACTTTTTAGGTTTCATAATTTCACTGTCAATCCAGTCTTTGAGAGGTGCTTTTTCTTTGTTTTCCCAGACTAGAATTCCCATTTCCTCTAATGTTCCATAATAGAATTAAGTAACATTTGAATCTTAAAAGGTCAGTTAGCAGAAAAATACCACTTAGTTTTATCATCTTAATATCAGATCAAAAGAGCTCAAACAAATCATTTCATTTTCCACATTAGTGTAGCTATGAAGTGGTCTGAAGGTTAAAAAGTTCCAATTTTTAAAATTAAATACACATATGAAAATATAACTATGTTACCCAGGTTAATAGATCCCAGTCTTAAGGTCTCAACCCTCAAAGTACATACTCTTTTCTTCTCTCCCATGAGTGCCCCATACCTTTGGAAACATTCACCTCTACTCTCTCTATGGATTTGATACAACTTTAAGAATGTAGTTTCTAGAATATTAGAGTCTGAAAGGAGATGGTAATTTTCTAGTCCATCTCCTGAATCCAGTATACCAATCGACGCTGTATCTTCTTCAACCAAGTTTGAACAAAGTGATGTAAAACTTGGTACTCAAGAAAACCCAACTAACTCCAACTTCAGACGGTTTTAATTGTTAGAAAATGCTTCCTCACCTGAAATCTGCAAAGCCACTTCTACCTCTCTGTAGGGCAACACACAGTGACAACCCTGAGCACACCCTAGATATGGCCCCAAGCAGAAGGTTGAAGCCCAGGGAGGGACCCAAGCAGTGGCCAATCCCAGATGTCCCCTTCCCCTCAGGCTCCATGCCTGGACATGCAGGTCATGCTGAGGCCCTGGGTGAAGTACTTCCCCCACCTGCTGACCACAACTTGCAGCTATGCATAACGTTCTTGAGCACTTCCTTGAGGCAGTTGGCCCTCCAGCTGGTTCAGACCAGATGAGACACACCTGAATCAAGGTCCATAACCTTTAGTTACCTTTAGTTCACTTTTAGTTCAAAAAATTCCACCCCTAGACAGAAATCACAGCCATTTTGTGTACAATATATGAAGAAGTATGTTCTCAACCACACTTGCACACTAGAGACCCAACCATTTTACTGTTAACCCCACATGTTGCCCCACATAAAATGCCATATAACCTGTGTGCCTTTTATAACTAGGAGCAGTTTTTTTCCTGTCTAGCCAGCCACTCTTGAAATCCCAAGTCTTGTCCTTTGTCTCTGAGTCATTTTTTCAGCCTCTCAGACACAGTGCCTTCCCTTTTGGGGTCTTTGGGGGTCCAGCACCCACACTCTCCAAACCTTAGTTTACTTATCAGTAAAGTGAAGAAGTCCTAAAATCTCAGTAATCATTAAAGCACTAAGAGTCTAAGATCTACTCCATACATTTTCAACAAACATGTACTGAAAATACATTATGGCATGCCTGCTCCTCATATACACAATCTTTAACCTGACCACAATTGTTATCTACAGTCAGTTCTATCACTTAAGACAGGGAAAAACAAGAAAATTAACTAGTCTTTCTTTTCCTCTTAAGCTCTAAGACATTCAGAGATTTTTTTTTTTTTTTTTAAGGAATTAGAAAAAAATAAGTAGAATCTTGAGACCAGATAAAGAGAGAGTGAATAAAGTAGTGAATAAGAAGACATCTTTGCCAGGCATGATGACTCACACTGTAATCCCAGCACTTTGGGAGGCAGAGGCAAGAGGATTGCCTGAGTTCAGGGGTTCGAGACCTGCCTGGGCAACTGGCGAGATCTCGTCTCTACAATAAATAAAAATTATCCAGCCATGGTGGCACATGCCTGTGGTTCCAGTTACTTGGAAGGATGAGATGGAAGGATCACCTGAGCCCAGCAGGTCGAGGCTGCAGTGGTCGTGAGCATGAGCCCAGCAGGTCGAGGCTGCAGTGGTCATGAGCATGCCACTGCACTCCAGCCTGGATGACAAGAGTGAGACTCTGACTCAAGGAAAAAAAAAGATGTTTTCATCCATAAAGTAATTCACAATTTACTCATTCAAGAAAATAATAATCAAGCACCTATTTGGTAAATGTGAGTGATACATTTTTCCAAAAAGGTTTCAATAAGATGCCTTGGTTGAAATAAACCAATCATGTCAAAAATTTACTAAATTTTGTGCAAGTGTTTTTTTGCAAAAAATTTCTAAAAATGATAATCACAGTATATATTCAATCCTTTAAAATGGTTCACAAAAGGAAACTTCAGTACTCTCATAATGCCATCTATACCAAAATAGCTAGAATGAAAAGACTTAATTTCCTAATTTCATAATCAAGTTAAAGCTATGTGCCATTGAGCTTGACCTTCATGCAAGCAAAAAACTGAGATTTTCTTTCATGAGAAAGTAAAAAAAAAATTGAAAATTAAAAGATAGACATGTCAGTATAAGTCTGGATCAGGCATTTTAAATGCAAGTATAAATCATGTAACAGGTTGTAAGTTCCAGCTACTAGTGCTGAATCAGACAGAACAAAGTATTCCTGTTATGATGTGAAGAGTTATTTGAAAAGCAGAAAAAGTTATTAACTTCTACTTGGAAAACCAAGGGAAATTTCCTTGAAGAAATGACATCTGAATTCATTCTTGAGATAAGAAGTTTAGTTGATAAAACAGGTATTAGTTGATAAAACAGCATATTATGAAAAGCTTGTACAATCACAAGGGAAAAAAAGTATTTGGAGAATACAAGTAATTTAGCTTATCTGAAATCTAAGGCAAAGGTCCAGGAATGGCAAGAAACAAGGCACAGACTAAATCATGAAAGGTCTTATATATACCATACAAAGGAGTCTAGGTTCTGCGGCAGGCTAGTGGTTTTCAAACATTGCCCTGAATAACTCAAGGGACTTTTTGAGAAAGAAACACAAGCAGAGTTCCCACATTCCCATTTTACTCCAACTAGACATCAGAGTTGTACTCTCTCTAAATGTTTAAAAAAATCTAATTTATACATTGTTTTCCCTAGTTAAAAAAAGAATAGTAGCACCAAAATGGTCATGCTCAAGTTCCAACTCATCAAACTGAAACTTAAGTTGTTACTTGTAAGATTTGACCTTCTGAGAAATCAGGAGAAAGGTGATAGCCAAATCACATTAAATCAACAAGATTCCCTAAAGGAAAGTAGACTTAAAATGATCAATCCACTATTTGATTCTTAGGCCTGTTTTCCGTCACTTTTTTCTGCCTATAAAACTCACTCTTGTTTAGTTCATTGGAGTCGCTTCTATTTTGTAGACTGGATCCTGGTCATCAATCGCTAATAAAAGCCAATCAGATCTTTGAAACTCAATTTGTTGAAATTTTTTTCTTTGACATCCTATATTTGAAGAAAGGATTCAACTGCCTTACAAGAAGTTTGAAGGCTACTGCCATAAACAACAAGAAATCAAGAGAAGTTCATAGTTGAGTACTTTATCAGTTATATTTCAGAAAAGTCACCATGGTGGCAGGAAAAGAGTTAGGGTAGAGACACTAGTCAGAAAGCTACTAATTCACAGAGGCTAAAAATTAAATGATGAAAACCTAAAATAAAAGAGCAACAGTGAGAACAAAGAAAGGCAGACTATACTCAAAAGACACAGTGACAATTTAAAAATAGTTGATGAATGAAAAATAGAAAACTCCAGATAGTTCTAAAATTTCTGCCTTGACTATTGGGTATATCAGGACACTACTAACTGAAACTGAGAGCACAGAAGAGGCATATGGGAAACAATATTACATGATTGACAACTATGGGGTCTTATTTGTTATTTATTATGTGAGATTTTACACTGTACAATATGGAGATATCATAGTAGCTGAATGAATACAAAGTTAAACCTTAAGTCAACAGTAAAGAACATAAGCCATATAAATTGAGTATATGAAAAATTCAGATTTAATTTACTTAATTTCCAATCGAAAGGCAATTCATGAAAAATATAATCTGCTCTAAAGGTAAAATTGCCTGTCATGTATTTTCAGGCTCCACTACGGAAAGTCACTTTTCAGATTAATTCATTACAATCACATCCTTGTAGAATACTTGGGGAAAATGCCTTGTGAAGAGATTCATGGAATCATGGCATTTTGATCTACCCAAAGACAGAAACTTTGGAATCATCTGGACCAATGGTTCTAAAACAACTTGGAATAAAAGTTCAGTTTGTTTGTTGGTTTATTTTTTCAATCCCTTGTGAACTGTATTGCAAAATACAATAAAAAATAATGTAGTGATGGTATAAAAGTTACTAAACTCATACTCACTTTTGAAATATTTTTACAAAAATAAATTTAATACTTTTTAGATTCAATATTTTAAACATTAAAAGAATCCAGATAATTCATAACCCAAACAGGAATTCACTGACGCCTACAGAAAGAAAACGAAATTTTAAACACATAGCCATTATTTTCAGGAAAAATCCATGACTTATCCTTTTTACACTAAGATTACTATATCACTTTCCTATCAAACATTGTTAATTTCTCACTACCTACCAAAAAAAGTCCAAACTCGTAGGCCCTGATGTCAAGGAAAATAGCTAAAAACACCTCTTTCACTTGCTCACTCATTCAGTTACTTCCCAAATACCTGTTGAATGCCTATTAAGTAGGTGAGGTAACATCTCATCTGACCTTATTTTACAGATAGGGATGACTTAATCTGAAATTAACTGTAACCTTTGGCAACTGCTCATTCTTGTGAATTTAACTATAATCTTTGGCAATTATTCACTTGCCCCCTGTAAGAATCCTTGGCTCCAAACCATTTGCATACTCATCAACACCTAGAACAAACTTTGCAATTCCCTACTTCTGTGCCTTCATTTGTTCAGATCATTTCTCCATCTCTAATCCCAGTCTTTGCTGGCTGAAATGTTAGCCACTATTTTAAAACAAGTGAATTATAGTTTTCCTCTCTGTCCAGTCAGAAGTTATTCTCCAAAAACTCTGGGTTTTTTTCTTTAGTTTCTTAAGATTAATTAATCAATTCTCATGATTATAAAGTATAAAGGACAGTCTATAAATTCTTACATTCAGCACTTACATGACATTCATCATATACTTCAACATTTTTTGTTTGTATACATAATCTATTTCCTTTAGGTAAATCACAATTTCCTTGAAACTAGATACCATATCTCTACAGTATCCTGGGTCTAGACCATGATTATAAAACTGGCACTCAAAATAATTTTTTTTTTCTTTCTAGAGCCAAGTAGATAAAATTCAACTTAGGTACTCTCAAACTTTCATGTTGGGGTGGGAGGAAGAGGAAGTCACTTTTATTTTCTTTCCTATCAAATCATTTTATGAAGTATTATTTTTTTAAACTTTGCATGTCAACTCTTTTCTGCCTATTAACTGAGGGAAAACATAACAGCTATCCACATTTCCAAAATAAAGATACAGGGAAAGGAAAGAAATGGGTTTGGGATAAACTATTCTAACAATTCATAAATAATTGAGAGTTGAATATTCATATTTATAACAGTAACTGACAGAAAATGAACTTGTAAACAATATTACTGTCAATTATTATCTGTATATAGATTATCCATAGCACATTTTACTTTATACTTCCACAGTACCAACCAATTTATTTGTGTTTTTAATTCCACACAAATGACATGTAAGGTACTTTGAGATACAAACCATCATTTTTTTGTTCAGGTAATCATAAAGGCTAAGAGTCAGAGTAAACCCTACACAATTATTATAGCAAAGAACAAACAGAGCTCATATCCAGGTCTCCAAATCAGCTTCTGAGGAGCAGCGATGCTCTGGCTTGACTGAAGGACTCTCTCCATTCACAACAGTAGGTGGGAAAATTAGATAGCCTCCTGGTGACCACAGAGCCTGCTTCTCAACAAATCATTTTCCTTGAAATCACTCCTAGTTTACTTAATCAAAGACACAGGATTCAATGCTTTAAAGAAACACATATACATTCCAAATTTAAATATTGTTTGTTAGCTGCTGTTTTCAAATGTTCAGGCTAATATACTCTAAAAAAATTTTAAAGTAACTTTTTAGTTTGTACACTTTGATACGGTATCCTTAGAAGATGAAAAATCATTATTTCAACAATCCAAGACAAATTAAGATGATGAACAATCAGTCCCAGTGTACTGCTTGTTGACACAAACCCTTCCTCTGCCTGGACTCCTCTTTCTAGTCTTCTGAGAATACTGACTCATCTGGTGTCATCCCCTGCTAACTCTGCAATCAGGAGAAAGTTACTTAACCTCTTTCTTTAAGCCTACTTCCTCATTCACCCCAAGAGGAGCTGATACCACCTACTTAAAGGTTAATAGGGAGTATTCACAATTTTATAAATAAAGCCTCTGATGCATAGTAGCCACATAATAAAGAATAACTATTATTACTAATTAAATAATAACACTAATGAAACACAATAGATGATTGAAATAAGGCTAATACCTTTAGAAAGTGGGATTTAAGCCAGGCTCAGTGGCTCAGCCTGTAATCCCGCGCCTTTGGGAGACTGAGGTGAGTGGATTGCCTGCGCCCGCGGGTTCAAGACCCGCCTGGGCAGTGAGACCTCATCTCTACAATAAATCAAAAAATCAGCCGGGCGTGGTAGCGCACGCCTGTAATTCCGGCTACTCGGAAGGCTGAGGCGGAAGGATTGCCGGAGCCCAGCAGGCGAGGCTGCGGTGGCCGGGAGCGGCCACTGCACTCCAGTCTGGGCAACAGAGTGAGACTCCAACTCAAAAAAAAAAAAAAGTGGGATTTATCATCTCAATTATGAGCCTGCACTAAAGATATCTCTCACTGACTGTATAAATGAAACATTTTTCATTGTGCCAAGAGCAAAAAAAAAAAACCCCAAAAAACAAGGGTTGACAAATTGAAGAGTATCTAGAAGCAGAACTGCTGAGGTTATTTGTCTGAAGGAAATCAAAGCATTTGGCTTGGAGGAAAAACAAATGTGCTTTAATTATCTTTAGCCTTACATTTTATGAACGACACCACAGAAACAATACACGCAGAAAAGGGATGGTTAGAAGACTACAAATGGATGTATTCTGCCTGAGCTATGGAAAATAAAACGAGGCTTCATTCTCAAAAGATAAAACACAGAGAAAAGAGTTGAGTTAGAGTCTAAATTCTAAAGAAATATTGTGTTACCAATAACTATCAAATGTAGAAAACATGAGGCAATGAAGAATATTATTTAGAAAAGACAAAATATATTTTCCTAACAATGTTTCTATAAGTAATACTTTATTCCAACAAAATTAAAACAAAGAGAAGCATTTCTAGAATGGCAGTATGAGGAGCTCTGTGTGGACACTCTCCTAAGTGAAATAATCTTAACTGGTAAAAAGCATTAAAAAAAATCTTAGCCGGGCTCGGTGGCTCAGCCTGTAATCCCGCGCCTTTGGGAGGCTGAGGTGAGTGGATTGCCTGAGCCCGCGGGTTCGAGACCCGCCTGGGCAGCGAGACCTCATCTCTACAATAAATCAAAAAATCAGCCGGGCATGGTAGCGCATGCCTGTAATTCCGGCTACTTGGTAGGCTGAGGTGGAAGGATCGCCGGAGCCCAGCAGGTCGAGGCTGCGGTGGCCGGGAGCGGCCACTGCACTCCACTCTGGGCAACAGAGTGAGACTCCAACTCAAAAAAAAAAAAAAAAAAATTTTACAGTCTCCCGAAATTGTCCAAGGGACATATGGCAAATGCAAAAGTATTTATTCAAGAAAATCTACTGAATCTTGGTAAGAACAGTAAGTCTATAGCATCTGAGCCAGGATCCATTTCCTTTATCCTCCCATGTACCCACCTCTAGCTCTAAGCCTAGTGAGTGTAGCAAGACAAAAGTTTCTCCCCAGAAGCTATAGGCTGCCAGCATTTGACATCCCCTGCCACTTCCCCAACCACATTCCATGGTACAGTAATGCTATTCCAGACAAGCAGAGCTGAGGAGCTCCCTGCCTCCACTTAGCCCTCATTCACAGGGCAATAGCTCTGCCCCAGGCAAGGAAAGCTGGGAATACTAGAAATGGAACCAAATGTAAATTCTAGGATAGAAAAGTAAATAACCAAAATGAAAGATTAACTAGCACCCACCTAGCACCCAGATCCTGGTTTCTAATACCATTCTCCAATTAAAGGAACCAGGGTAAAATGGCTGAATCTAGGACTGGGGTTAAAAAAAAAAAGTACAGGATGATCTGGGAGCATCTTGTAGTGCCAGAAAGTATTTTTGTTTGTGCTATTAAAAAGAGGCTATGTCAAGTGTACCTGATGCCAAACCAGGTGAAGTAGGGACCAAAGTGAGGCCCAAACTTTACCCGTACAGTGACCACTTGTATACTTAACCCTGAATTGTATGTACCTCACACCATTAAAATAAATTTTTTTTTTTTAAAAGAGGCTATGTCAAAGTGGCACCGGAGCTAACTGAAATGGTTCCCAATAGCCAAAGCAAGAACAATTTCAGCAACAAAATAAAGAAGTACTGAATTTTGATTATGATCCAGAATATAAAATATAAATATCCATGAGTCCATGATATTAAAAAAGTTAATAAGTAAATGGGAGAGAGTGAACATATAACCTATGCAGAAGAATTCCAAATAGCTTATGTAGATACCCCATCTTCAATGAAATGAAGCATAACTCTGCACTCATTAAATATAGACTGTATATTGTGACTTTCTTTCAAAGAAGACATTATAGAAAGAGGAAAAAAGAGTAGTTTTACCATAGAGAAACCTGACAAACAGTACCTCAATCAGGTGATTAAGGTCAACATGAATAGTGATAAGCATGTTTATAGCTGTGCCCTTGATATGATGAGATGAAAATGGGACTCTCAAAAACCCACAACACCAGTCTAATCACAAGAAAAACATCAGACAAATCCCAATTAAGGTATATTCTACAAAACACCTAACCAGTATTACTCAAAACTGTTAAGGTCATCAAAAACACAGAAGTCTAAGAATCTGTAACAGCTAAGAGGAAACTAAAGAGACATGATAATTAAATGTAATATGGTATCCTAGATTGGATCCTGTGACAGAAAAAAAGAAATTGGATAAAAACAGAAAATTTGAATAAAGCATGGACTTTAAATAAGAATATCAGTAATCAATAATCACCATCAATATTGGTTTATATTATATTGACTGTACCATACAAATGTAAGATGTTAATAAGAGGGAAAATTGGGTGTGGAGTATATAAGAACTCTCTCTATTATCTTTGAAATGTTTCTGTAAACCAAAAACTATTCTAAATCGTGAAGTTTATTTTTTAACACTCATTAGAGGAGGTCAACAGATTTCAGCTGGCAGAAGAAAGAATTGTTGAACTTGAAAATAGACTAATTGATAGAGATTATACAATCTAAAAAACACAAAAAGTATTGAAGAAAGATTAACAGAATCTCAGGGAAATATGAGATACCATAAAGCAGACTGCAATGGTTAATTTTGTGTGTCAACTTAATGGAACCAGAGGGTCCTCAGATATTTGGTTAAATATTATTCAGAGTGTATCTGGGAGGATGTATCTGGATGAGATTCACATATGAATTGCTTGAGTAAAGCAGATTGTGGATAGGTTCACTCGATCTGCTGAAGGTCTAAATACAATAAAAGGCTAAACAAGAGAGAATTCTTTCTCTCTGCCCAATAGTCTAGTCTTTAATCTGGAACACTGATCTCCTGCCTTCAGACTCAGATTGGAACTTATACTATTAGCTACCCTGGTTCTCAGGCCTTCATACTGTATTCCTTTGAACTTCCTGGCCTCCATAATCATGTGAGTCAATTCTTTATTTTAGAAAACTACGTGTGTGTGTGTGTGTGTGTGTGTGTGTGTGTGTGTGTGTGTGTGTGTGTGTGTGTGTGTGTGTGTCCATCCCCTACTGACTGTTTCTTCTCTGGAGAGCCAGCACTAATACACACAACAATATACATGCAATGTGAGTACCAGAGGAGAAGAGAGAAACAGAAAAAAATACTGAAGAAATCGTGCCTGAAAACTTCTTAAATTTGATGAAACAATGTATGTACACATCCAAGAAGTTCAACAAACTCCAAGCAAGATAAATACAAAGTGATCCACATCCAGATACAGCATAGTCAAAATGTTGAAAGACAGAGAAAACCTTGAAAGTAGCAAGAGAAAAACAATCCATCACATACAAAGAATTCTCAATCAGATTAATAGCTGACTTCTGATCAGAAACAATAGAAGCTGGAAGGCAATAGGATGACACATTCAAAGGGCTGAAAGAAAAGAAAAACTGTGAATCAAGAATCTCATATCCAACAAAACTATGTTTCAAAAGTTATGGTAAAATACAGACATTCTTAAATAAAAACTTGAGAGAATTCATTGCCAGAAGATCCACTTTACAAAAAATACTAAAGAAATTTTTCACGCTAAAAACAAGTGACACTAGACAGTAATGTAAATTCACATAATTTTTTGTAAAGGGCCACTAAAGCACAAAGAAGGTAGGTGGGAGTAAAGCTATATTAGTGTAAAGGAAATAACAGCAGATGGTAACACACATTCACAGGAAGGAATGAAGAGAACCAAAAATGGTAAATAAGAAGGTTAATATAACAAATGACAAATATATACTTGCTCTTCTTTATTCTCCTAGCTTCTCTAAAAGACAAAATTACATAGTTATAATTTTAACAGCATATTGTCAGGTTTTAACATATATAGACATTATACATATATATGTATATATACATATACATATATATATATAAACCCCAAAAAGGAAGAGAGAATACAGTCATACAGAAGTAATGTTTCTATATCTCACTAGAATAAAGTTAGCATAAGTCTGAAGTAGATTCTAATAAGAATGTTTATGTTAAGTTCTAAAGGAACCACTAAGAATATAACTCAATACAATAATGAAAAAAATCATTAAAGGAATTTAAATGTTACACTTGGAAATATTTCCTTAATACAAAAGAAAACAGTAAGGGAGATACACAAACAGATAAAAAAATATATATAGGAAACAAAAAGCAAAATAAAAGATGTAAATCCAACCATATCAATAACTATATTAAATGTGAATGAATTAAACAATCCAGTCAAAAGGCAAAGATTGTAAGATTGGATTAAAAAAAGACCCAATTACATGCTGTGCAAGGAGATACATTTTACATTCAAAAACACAAATACACTAAGTCTCCTAAATACAAACCTTCAAGTTGTAAACTTTCAAAGATGTGAACCACTCATGTCCATCTTGCCTTCCATTTCCTATTGCTGACAATCCTTCAGCTCTCCCATCTCTCACCTCTTCTCCCTCCCCCAGTCAGTAACTCTTCTTGCCTGTTCACTTGATGCCAGCCCCTGTATGCCAGCTGTTGTACTGTACTACTGTATTTTCTAGGTACTGTACTGCAAGATTAAAAGTATTTTACTTTTTGCATTTTTTATGTATTATTTGTGTGAAAAGTATTATAAACTTATTATAGCATAGTACTATATAGCCAATCGTGTTAGTTGGGTACCTAGGCTAACTTGTTAGACTTATGAACAAATTGGACTCTCAGAATAGAACTCAATACCACATAAAGAGACTTACTGTAAGTTGAAAGTGAAAGCACAGATAAAGATACACATGCATAAGAGAGCTGGTATGACTATATTAAATTCAGACAAAATAGATGTTATTTTATGTTAAGACAAAAAGTTTTAGGTAAAAGCTAATAAAATTTGAACAAAATATGGACTTTATTAATAATCACTAATCAATAACCAGCAATTGGTAATCAAAAATCAATTACTAAAAATAAAGAAGGGCATCTTACAATGATAAGAGTCAATCCATCAGGAAGGTGCAAAAATTATAAACATATATGGACTTGTTGAGAGAGTCTACAAAGTACAAAAATACTGAGCCATAGAAATAAGAAAATTTGGATGAGCACAGCAAGAAATAGATAAGGGGATCAACTGCAGAGAAAACACTCAAGAAACCTATTCTGAGCAAGATGGCGGGCTGGTGGTGAGGCCCGGTCGAGGTATGTACATTGATATTCCTTGAAGCAGAACATAAGAGCAACTTCTCTTCAGAACATCTTTTTTCTCATCACCTGATCCACCATGGCCGAAGCAGCAGTAAAGTGGGTGATGGCAAAGAGGTCTGTCTTAAAGCATTTATTTCCAACCCAAAATGGAGCTTTATATTGTGTTTGTCATAAGTCTACGTACTCTCCTCTACCAGATGACTATAATTACAAAGTCGAGCTTGCACTGACTTCTGATGGCAGGACGATAGTGTGCTACCACCCTTCTGTGGACATTCCATACGAACACACGAGACCTATCCCTCGACCTGATCCTGTGCATAATAATGAAGAGACACATGATCAAGTGCTGAAAGCCAGGTTAGAGGAAAAAGGTAGACATCTTGAGCAGGGACCCATGATAGAGCAGTTGAGCAAGATGTTCTTCACCACCAAGCACTGCTGGTATCCACGGGGACAGTATCACAGACGTCATATGAAACTGAACCCTCCAAAAGACTAATGATCCTGAGGGTCTTGGGAGTCACAACAAAGGCACCCACTTGCTGTTGAGAGAGTACAGCCTGGTGCATTCACTCATGTGGTATAGAGTAAAGTAGTAACAATAAATGTCTTTCATGTAAAAAAAAAAAAAAAAAAAAAGAAACCTATTCTTTGTTCAAGCATGAATGCTTAACTCTGATTTTAAGCTTTATTGATCAATATAGGGTCTGGTCTTGAGTTATACAAGTTACTAAAGAATAGTAACATCCCTTATTTTATGAATATATTGAGGAACAAAATCTAAAATTTGTTGCATGAATAAATACAGTTCTACATAAAATTTTTAAAATTCAGGTATTAGTAAACAGTAATAATCACAAACATTATAGTAATTATTCCAATTATCATTTTCTTAAAATGTTATTTAAAAATTACATAGCTGCTGGGCTCGGTGGCTCAGCCTATAATCCCGTGCCTTTGGGAGGCTGAGGTGAGTGGATTGCCTGAACCCGCAGGTTCGAGACCCGCCTGGGCAGCGAGACCTCATCTCTACAATAAATCAAAAAAAATCAGCCGGACGTGGTAGCGCATGCCTGTAATTCCGGCTACTAGGAAGGCTGAGGGGTAAGGATCGCCAGAGCCCAGCAGGTCGAGGCTGCGGTGGCCAGGAGCGGCCACTGCACTCCAGTCTGGGCGCCAGAGTGAGACTCCAACTCAAAAAAAAAAAAAAAATTACAAAGCTTAAAATATATAAAAATTCAAAGACTACATCATGGGAAACTGTGTTTCAATATATAAGATAATGCTATTCAACTTACTTTATTTTAAGCTTGGTCAACAGGTTCTTCAAATTTCATTAATGATCTTCTACTCATTTGAATATTAACTTTAGACTAGTCAGTACCAAAGCTCTGAACTATCTGCCTGAATTGCCTTTCTACTACAAAGAATTAAAGTTCCTAGGAACAAGGATCCTATTTTCATAATTCTGTATTTTTTCTGTGCAGCAAAACACACTTCCGTTTTTACTTTCCTCTGCTATTAACTCTGTGACTTTGGGCAAGTCACTTCAACAATTTGGTTAATATGCTATAAAAAGAGCCTTGATTGCTATACTGATTGTTATAAAGTGTGCTTGATTGCTGATTGTTATAAGGTTAAACATTTACTTTGATCCTTAGGCATTCGAAATTATTGAAGGTTTTAAGGACAGCAGTCATACCACTAAACTTGTAAATCAGAAAGGATTGTTGGGGATGATAGGGGATAATTCAGAGGAAGTAGAAAATCGGAGACTGGGAAAACAGCTATGAACCTTAATTAAGATAGTGGCAGCAGAGATGGAAATGGGATGGTTTTCAGGGAAATAATTAACACATACAATACTGTTACAATTTTTCTGTTGCCATATTAGACAATGAATAATCACTGCTAGAAAGGCTTGAAAAAAACAGACAAAACCTAGATGGATGCTATCAAGGAAATAAAAATGATCATTTTTGTGATGTTTAGAGATGTTATTTCATTAGAATCAAAGTTCCCTTGATTTCCTACTTTTCAGATATCTCTTCTTCCCACCGCAGATTTTTTAAAAATACCACAAACAATTCTTAAACTTACATAATTACGTATCAGAGACTAAATCAAGTAAGGAGTGAAAGTTAAATTTTGTTTTAAACAAAGCATATTTATGGTCAGACAGAAGTAGAGTTAGTTTCATACATCTCATTTCTAACTTGGATTTTTCTGAACCACTAATGTAAGATAACATACCAAAATGAAGTGGTGTTAACTCTGGGCTGGGGTGGGGTGAAGAAAGAAGAACTTTTGCCTAAAGTCATCACCTTCTGTATAGTATCTTATTCTACTCTCTTCACAGCAACACCATCAAATAATACCAGTCACCTTCACAATCACCAAAAAAGAGGTCCTGGCTATCTCAAGAGCTTTTGTTTAGAAGTATATGATTTATATGACTACCTGCCTCCCATATTCTAGTAAACAGTCTTCAAATGTGAGCATAGTGCAGCATACAAAATAAATGTTCTACGTAGGTTTTATTTTTCCTTTTTTCATGAAAGCATCTAGAAGCACCTGTCACATATTCAGTTTTGGTCTGCATTTTAAGAAAATTTTCTAATAAAATAACAATGATAATATTCATTCTCCATAAAATGAGTATTATCTATACAGCCTAATAAATATTCCTAACTACCCTTTTCAAACTACATGGTATATATTATGATTAAAGGATTTCCATGATATTACTGTACATTGCTGAGTAATGTTACCATTTTATTTTAGGATTCATGACCTAGCCTACAATAAAAGGACTCTTGCAATCATTCAAATCTTTTTACCTTTTCAAATGTTTTAAAAATTAAGGAACCACCTTGAACATAAAGGAAAAAGTATTAACACAATTCAGAAAACCTTGACTGCTTTTGTCTAGATAAGATACCAATCATTTCTACTCTAGCCATGCTAAAAGAAAAAGATAAAAGAGTCCATCCATGGCCCCAGATGTCAGTTCTACATATCACGTGGCATTGTCCCTTATTTATAACTTATTAGACTAAAGAGAACCCTTGACCAATGCTGGACCTATCATATTCTCCTTTCTGGGAGATGAGAATTCACAGAGAGCTCATTAGGAGGTCCTGTAGACTCAGGGGCTTAGGCTGCTATTTTGGGTAAGTGAGAAATTTGAAAATGACTTGAGAGGAGCAATTCTGAGAAACAGGCAAAATAAGCCTGATTATTTCCTGCAACTGACTCCAGGAAATATTGTGTTTATTATATTTTGTTGAACAAGTTTATATTCCTCAAGACACTACCTAATCATTATATGAAGTATATCATGTTAATAATATGTATTCGGTAAATAGATTAGCAGCTCTGACAGAGACCGAAAATAAAAGTGGCTCAAATAAAAGAGTTCATTTCTCTCTAATGTATAAGTCTGGGTAAGTGTTTCCAGCACTATCCACATCACTGTCCAAGATATCTACTTCAGCTCTCACCATTTTGCCTGTATCCCAGTCACAGAGAAGGGGGCAGTTGGAGTACAGGGAGGGCAAAACTCCTTTAAGGCAAAACACAGAAGATGCACTCAACGTTTCCATTCATATGCTACTGGTCTGGCTGCAAAGGAGATTGAGAAATGTAGTCTTTACCTGAGTGGCAAGTGCCTACTTTTAAAAAGTTGAGTACTGTACTATACTAAAAGTGAACCAATACTGCAAGCCAACTTAAAATATATTAAATATTCTAAGACTCTATCTAAGAAGTACATGTATCTCTCCAGAATACTTCAGTTATTACCAGTGAATGTTCTAAAAAGAAATTTAAAGAGATTCTCCCACCCTCAAAGAGGAAAAATTAAATGGGAAAGAGACAAAAGAATCCCCCATTATAAACTGCAGGAAGGAGATAAATGAAAACTATTTTCAGCATCTTCTATATTTTATCATGCCCAAAACTCCCCTACCCTGTCAAACCATCCATTAAAAAAATAAAAAGAAAAAACTAGCAGGCATGTACATTGTACTTGCACTGCAGAAGACAGAAGGTAGACTCAGAACACAAACGATGCCATGGGAGTCAGAGAATAGCAAACCACTTAATTTTGCTGGCTGAATGTATCAACCTAGCTAACAAAATTGTGATGTTCTATATTTCAAAGAGTCTAATAAAATAAAATAAAATAAACAAAATAAACAAAATAAAATCTCTTAATAAAGGTCATCTCCAGTCGGGCTCAGTGGCTCAGCCTGTAATCCCGAGCCTTTGGGAGGCTGAGGTGACTGGATTGCCTGAGCCCACGGGTTCGAGACCCGCCTGGGCAGCAAGACCTCATCTCTACAATAAATCAAAAAATCAGCTGGGCGTGGTAGCGCGCGCCTGTAATTCCGACTACTCGGAAGGCTGAAGCGGAAGGATCACCGGAGCCCAGCAGGTCGAGGCTGCGGTGGCCGGGAGCGGCCACTGCACTCCAGTCTGGGCGACCGAGTGAGACTCCAACTCAAAAAAATAAAAATAAAAAAAATAAAGGTCATCTCCTTTTATTCACCATTGCTAGAGAAGAGTATTATTTCAGAAGAACAGCATAAAGTCTTAGGGCACACTTGGTTATTTTTAACCTAAATCTACCAAAGACTATGTAAAGCTACTCATATTTAAAGTCTGTACTCATTTTCCTCTCCAAAATTGGAATGATATTATCTGAACTGGAATTCATTTACTGGGATTATAAAAACATTAACAACAATGAGAAAAGTCAGTAAATAAGATATAAACTGTACGGTAAAGTTAGGAAAAGATCACGGAGTTAGTAAGAAAAAAAAGTTATCCAAAGTATAATATTTTAATTTTTCCAGTGATGACAGCAAATGAACATTTCCTCAGTAAATGCCATAAGGAAATGGAAATTTTGAGACTCAAAATATAACAATGCCATCATCTACTGATGACATCAAGTCAAAAGGATGCTTAAAACGGGAAGCTCAATGTATTGGATCATTCTACTGTGAGCTTGGAGAAGCTGGGAAATGTGTTTCGCAGAAAACTCTTCCCTGTTTGGTTAGAAACAGCCAACCATTTGGAAAGTCTTCATGATCAGATAGTGCGAAGACAAATGCAGAGGTGCCTCGCAGTTTCCGGCTTGTCCTTGCTCTCCTCTCATCCCCTCTGTGTCCAGTTCTTCTGACCTGACCAACAGTGGACCAAAAACTAACAACAGATGCTTAGCTGTGGGCTGTGGACCCACAGAGGCAATAGCTACACGCAGAGGCAACAGCCTCCCACACACCTCTCCACAAAGAGCCTCTCTGCATACTACTTCAGTGACTACACATTTGGCATCTTAAAATTTTCCCAGTAAGCACTGATATATCAACCTGTACCAGTGCTTCAAGAAGACCTATTAGTGACTTCTTCTGATCCTTTCTTTTCAAGATAGATATTACCATCCCAGCCCCCTTACAATAGTGTACAGTCAGATTACTATAATAAATTTCTTATTCAATAACACTCACAGGGGTTCTATTTCTGACTGAATTCTGACTAATACACTCAAAATTCAGCAAATACGTTGTAATCTAGCAGTGTTGACAGAATGGGTTCAACCACTGATAGCCATTTTCCTGTTACTACTAAGCTAATTTTTTCCTGAGATAACCAGGTTCACTTCAACCATTTACTTTTTTTTTTTTTTTTCTGAGTGGGAGTCTCACTCTGTCACCCAGGCTGGAGTTCAGTAGCACGCTCACGGCCACCGCAGCCTCGACCTGCGAGACTCATGTGATCCTTCCACCTCAAACTTCCAAGCATCTGGAACCACAGGTGCCTGCCACACCTGGCTAATTTTTTGATTTATTGTAGAGATGAGGTATCGCCAAGTTACCCAGGCTGGTCTCAAACCCCTGGACTCAGGCAATTCTCTCGCCTCCACCTCCCCAAGTGCTAAGATTACAGGTGTGAGCCACCGCAACCGGCCTCATTTACTTCTATAAATAAGAAACATTCTCTGCTTTCTTTCAAGTGATTCCTTAAAAAGTCTGCTCCATTACTTTTTTCTTTAATTATTTCTCTACATATGACATGTAAAAAATATACAACATATAGTATTTATTCTTTCTTTTTTTTTTTTTTTTTGAGTTGGAGTCTCACTCTGTCGCCCAGACTGGAGTGCAGTGGCTGCTCCCGGCCACCGCAGCCTCGACCTGCTGGGCTCCGGCGATCCTTCCGCCTCAGCCTTCCAAGTAGCTGGAACTACAGGCGCACGCTACCACGCCCGGCTAATTTTTTGATTTATTGTAGAGATGAGGTCTCGCCAAGTTGTCCAGGCGGGTCTCGAACCCGTGGGCTCAGGCAATCTACTCACTTCAGCCTCCCAAAGGGCGGGATTACAGGCTGAGCCACCGAGCCCGGCTTAGTATTTATTCTAAATGTTGTTTTAATCAGTCATTTGAGGACTTGCTAAAAGAAAGAACAAATGGACTAAAAATCAGTAATTTTAAAGTTTTCTCTGAAATGAGCCCATCCCAATTCATAGAATTCTCTGAATTCTAACTGTAAAATTATATAAATGCAAAATATATGAAATAACCATTAGAAATATCTTCTCCCTCAAAAACGAATGTATATTAAGCATTCAAATTCTGAACTAGACTCTGGTAGGTATGATTCAATGATTTTTTTTAAAGTCACCTGTTCTAAAGATTCCTCAGTTTCTGTTTGTACCTTAACAACCATAACAGCCTGATATATATTCTCATACAGCTTTAAAAAATTACCAATTACTCCTTTCATGACTGTGACATTAGATATCCTATAGTTAGCTTGCCATATTCAAGGGCATAAAAACAACTCAAAATTGAAAAGACATCCTACCACGAGTAAGAACCATAATTAAATACCAGGTTCAGGTACTAATGTCTAAAGCACTACTTGTAACTAAGAAAATGTATTACATATGAAAACACAACCCTAGAAGTAGTTAGAATATGTACTGGGTGTGGGAGAAGATTAGGAGATATTCATGCTAATAAATGAATTATTATTTTACAAAAGAATTCACCTCATAATTTATTTGAATTTATTAGGAAGATTCCTAATTTGTGCTGAAAATTATTCCATCTAGAAAAATTCTGGGAACAAAACCATTTTACAAGATGGTGTTATTCTACAAAAACACATATAAATGTAAAAGCTAGCATTTGTGTTTACTAAAGGCCCACCACTTGATCCCTACCCACAAAATGGTATAGAATTCATATTTTTGGTGCAAACGATTTCTTCATCTCCCTACATAAATTCCCAACTCAAGCAAGGCACAAACAACTAACAAAATGATTCAGTAAAACACTACTGGGAAAAGAAAGAAGTAGCACTTTATGCGGCTTCCTGTAGAATCCTTGAGTTTACTATGAAGTCTACAATCAGTTTAAAGAAAAATGTGAGACTGAGAAGGAAGAGGGAGGAAGGGGTAGAGGGACAAGAAATCACTTATTGGATACTATGTGCACAGGTGGAAGTGGTGGGCACACTTAAAGCCCAGACTTCTTTGCCACTAGACAATGCAACTGTGTAACCAAAAACTATTTGTACTTCCTAAAGCTACTGAAATAAAGAAAAAAATAAATAAAATCTAAAAAGACCACAGTTAATCACATGTTCAAATACAGTAAGAATGAAGATTTGTAAGAAAGTTAAAAATAAACAGCTTAGCCATATCAAAAGAAAAAATTTATTTACAGTATCAGCACATTCTGAAAAGAATACAGAACATTCTGAATTAATCAATCTAAGGTCACAATTTTTTAAACTGAAATCAGTCTCACATCCCATTCATTTGCTGATTATAATTATAGCTATAACTGTTTTTTCAAATTGGAAAACTGCAAATTAAATTCAAATATATCATGCTCCAAAATTAGAATAAGATTTTCCTCTAAACTTGACATTTAAATTTTTTTAATCTAGAGGAATAATAAATTACTTAACCAGCTAGATTGGTTAAACATACTAACATTTAAAAAAAAATCTTAGTGCATTTGAATTATCACTTATGGTAGTTTCTAAAGTCTTAATGACAGTTCACACATACAACTGACAAACAACTATCACATGTAAAGCACTGTGAAAGACAAAAGGGGAGGAGGATAATTTTCCTTCCACAACACTAATTACAGTTACAGTTTTGCTTGTCCACTCCTGTAATTTACAGAATAGTGACTAGAAAGAGCCCTTGCTCATTAAAATTGCCTTTTGCTGGTCCCTCATGGGGAAGAACCTGCAGCAGCAGGCTGTTTTTCCTGAGGCTGCTCAGCATTTGTTGATTTCCTTGACTACAGCAGCCTACACTCCTCAGCTCACAGGACCATGCATGACAAGTCTAGAGGACAACCTATGACAATAGTCTGATCTCTCAGTTGCAATTCACCAAATTACTAGTTGACTTGGAATTTTCCTCTGTAAAACATTACCTGACATTTGCCCACAATGACTTTCCTATGCCACTTCTCTCTCCACAAAGTTTCCAGAGTTCTTCCTGCAGTTCATTTCTACTAGCACCACACAGCATTACCCAAGCAAGCCAATACTCTGCAGATGTGGAGAGCTCCCTGGGTTACCTCCCATAGGAGGCTCATAATATTAATGAGATCAATGATTAAGATAAATGAGTTAATACTATAAGAAAGGGATTGGCAGCAGTGGGAAACTGCGGGGGTGGAGGGGGGAGCACATAACACTAATAAAAGTACCTGATCTCAAACCAAGGTGAATTGGGGACCAAAGGGAGGCCCAAACTACCTGTACAATGACCACTTGTATACCTAATCCTGACTTGTAACCCATATCTTTAAAATTAAAAAAAAAATTTTGTTTTAAAAATGAGTACATCAGAGACACCTTGTGGCTTCATTAGTGACTCCACTACTTGGAGGAATTTTTTAAACTACTGATAAGCTTTCGCCTATAAGTCCTTGAGATACACATTAAAAATGCTCACCATCAAAATTAAATTTCAAACATTTAAAACAAAGATTTCATAAGATTTGTTTATACAGCCTTTAGGAACATTTATGACATTATCTCAAAAGATATTTTCACTAGGCCTCATGGCTGCTGAGGCACCTAGAGATTTTGGTTTAAACTCAAAGATACAGTTTTCATTTTCATTTAGAAATAATTTCTGCTTCCAATAAAGCTGACTATATATAATTCAAACAAATTCTTCCACCTCAAACAAATTCTTCCACTGCAAACAAGTAGAAAACTAGACAAAAACAGCTGGCTGCAGTGGCTCACGCCTATAATCCCAGCACTTTGAGGGGCCAAGGCAAGAGGATTGCTTGAGCACAGGAGTTTAAGATCAGCCTGAGCAACAATGCAAGACATCATCTCTACAAAAATATATATTAAATAAAATCAGTTGGGCATGGTGGCAGAAGCCTGTAGTCCCAACTACTCAGGAGGCTGAGGCAGGAGAATAACTTTAGCCCAGGAGTTTGAGGCTGTGGTGAGCCATGATCATGGCACTGCATTCTAATCTAGGTGACGGAATGAGACTTCAACTCAAAAAAAAAAAAAAGCTAGACAAAAATATAAGGGCTGGGAATGACAAAGAAACCTATCATTTTCCATAGATTGTACACATAGAAAATCCAAAATAATCTACAAATAAACTAGCAGAAAAAAATGAGTTTATCAAAACTGAAGGATATAAAAGTTAATAGTTCTTTCACAAAAGAAATATAATTATCTAAAAAACCTCCATAAAGCTGATGAATCTTACTAGCAATCAATTAAATAAAAAACAAGAAATCATTTTTAATCTATCAGATTGGTAATGATTAAAGTAACTGACAAATATGTAGTGCTGTCTTATAGGTATAGAAAAATGTGAACTCACATTCACATTATAATATATTAGGCCAGAATATAAAGGTTTCTGGCTATAATTTCTGAAGACAAAACATCCTGTACAAGATGGCATATACTGTAAGTGAAAAAAAAATCTCACAACACTACGAAATGGGCAAACTATTCCACATCTTTGCTTGTTTCTTAAGAAATTCAATAGCTAGTTGTTTTTTTTTTGAGTTGGAGTCTCACTCTGTCGCCCAGACTGGAGTGCAGTGGCCGCTCCCGGCCACCACAGCCTCGACCTGCTGGGCTCTGGCGATCCTTCTGCCTCAGTCTTCCAAGTAGCTGGAACTACAGGCGCGCGCTACCATGCCTGGCTAAGTTTTTTATTTATTGTAGAGATGAGGTCTCACCAAGTTGCCCAGGCGGGTCTCGAACCTGTGGGCTCAGGCAATCCACTCACCTCAGCCTCCCAAAGGCGCAGGATTACAGGCTGAGCCACCGAGCCTGGCTAGCTAGTTGTTTCTGAGTCAGCATCTCACTCTGTGGCCTAGGCTGGAGTGTGGTGGCACAATCATGGCTCACCACAGCCTCAGCCTCCTGGGCTCAGGCGATTCTTCCACCTCAACCTCCCGACTAGAGGTGTGTGCCACCATGACCAGCTAATTTAAAATTTTTTTTATAGAGACAAGGCCTCATGATGTTGCCCAGGTTGATCTCAAACTCCTGGACCCAAGTAATCCTCCCACCTTGGCCTCGAAGTGCTGGGATTACAAGAGTGAGCCACCGCACCCAGCCTAGCTGCCTATTTAAAAGAATTTTAGAATTGACCTATGTAATGAGACTGTTTTATGCCCATTAATCAGTTCTTAAAAGACATCAGAATAACCTTGTTATTCTAATAAAAGTCATAAAAGTTTCAGCCTTTTCTTCTTAAAAACAGTTGTAGTTCCTCTTCCCAAACTAATAGCACACCAGGTATCTCAGACTGTTTTGCCCCAGATTTTCTCTGTAACATTAATGTGGACAGAATGTTTTTATGACCATGCAAAATGAAATTGCAATCTTTATCAAATAGCTTGTATAAACATTGTTTCCCAAATATAAAATCTTCCAATTTCCAAACACATAATAATCTGGGTATTCTCTTTAATGTGTAGAACACTGACACATGTTCAAGATCAATTTGAGAAATTGTGGTTGCAGGATTGCATAATTCCATGCATACAAAACTGAGTTTAAATAAACATATGTACATTCAACTATTTAAACAGAAAAATGTTTTGCTAATCTCCGGAACGTTGGATTTGAGGAGATTCTGCTTTCCTCACCTTCCCCCTTGTGTATTTGAATTTCTTACTGAGCTTGTATCTTTTCAGGGGAAGAAGCTATTATTTGCAGAAAACTTTCTCTTCCCCTAAATCCCCCTTCCCACACCATGTGGCATCTCCACCTACTGCCTGCACTGCTTCAGAAGGCACCACCACCCACTCCCAATACCTGGGTTCAGAACCTCAGCCACTTCTGAGGCTGTGGCCTCTTTTCTGATCCTTGACCAGCCAGCTGTCAAGGCTTACCCATCCCAATTGTGCTGCATCTTTCAATTCCTAAGGCTCCTCCTACCCTAACTTTCCTCACAGCTTCCAAAATCTTTGAGTTTTAATTCACCTTCAAAAGTCTGTCACCTTACACTTCCTTAAAGTAAGGTCCTAGGATATCCCTTCCTTCACTCTCATGATTTCCCAACTCCTATATACTCATACCCTGGTACTCAAGGTCTGTGCAGTAAGGCCTCTGCCTGTTTTACTCTCATCATTCCTTCTCAGAGCTTCCCCACCAACAGCAACTTACTGCTTTCTGACCAATTAAGTACAACCAATGGTTCACAAACTTTAGCACACCATAATCACCTAAAGAGCTTGTTAAAACCTATATTTTCTAGAATTTCTGAATCAGTAGGTCTAGAGTGGAGTCCAAGAATTTGCATTTCTAACAAGTTTCCAGATGATGCTGATGCTGCTCTGAGAACCACTCTGATAATCACTTGTTGTAGGCTATACTTTCCTACTTCATGACTCCATCAAGCAATTCCCTGCACCTGGCACATACTACCACCTCAACTGAAAACCTTTCAAGATTGACCTCATCTAACATCCCTGTTCCATGAAGCTTTACCTTACCCTCTCTGCAACCCAAATAAGATGTGATGTGGTATGATATGGAAGACCCACAGCACTTTTTTGCAATTCTAGTGACAATTATAGTTGATCTTGTATCATCCTATGTGCCTCCTACACTCATTAGACAAGGTCATGAGGTTAGAAGATTCATTCTTATTGGTCTTTGGACATGAAGATGCCTAGGACAGAACTTTACAAATATTAAGAATTCAGTTTGAAACTTGCTGACATGCTAAAGAACTAGGCTAATTAAACTTTCAAAAGGGTCTTGATCTTTATTCTTTCACACATTTCACACAGTAAGACCTCAAATAGTAGCTACTGGGATCAATTACAGGCAAAGTGCCCCAGTTCCCACAGCAGAAAGGAACCAGCACTCAACACATTCAATTTACAAAGGCGTGAACAAGTTTCTTCAGACTATGTGTCTTAAAAGACAATCAAAGTTTGTTTTTTGTTTTGGTTTTTTCTTCCTTTTAGCTCGTTTAAGTTCCTTGTAGATCCTAGATCTTAGGCCTTTGTCAGATATATAATTAGCAAATTACTGTCCCATATCCTGGTAAAACCAAATACAGAAGGAAAAGACAGGAAAAAAGGTAAGATATTCCCTGACCTCCTTGAAGAAAAGAAATACTGTATATGTAATAATAATGCCAGAAAGTAAATCAACTAAAGCTTTTTCAATCCTCCAGATACAACTGCGGAACCATATTTCAAACCAGTGCTATCTAAAAGAACATTCTGCAATGATGGGAATATTTGATATCTCCACTGTTTAATACAGTAGCCACTAGTCAAATGTGACTGTTGGGTATTTGAATTTTGGCTAGTGAAACTGAGGAACTGAATCTTTTAATTTTATTTAATTTGAATTACTCTAAAATTAAATTTAATCAATTTAATGTCTAATTAACTGATATTTAAGTAGCCACATACAGCTACTAGAAGCGACCATATTTGACGGTACAATTTTACACATACTATCATAATACTTACCATTGATATATACTATAGTTCAACTACAGCATATGGTCTATAACTATAAACTATACCATATTTACAACTACTAGTTTTAAGTACCATCAAATTACCAGCTCTTGAAGGGGGAATAAAAAACATTAAGCATACATGGCAGGGTTTAGACTCATCTATTTCAGAAATGCCAAAAACATAGGGGGAAGTATATCTTAGAACAGAGGAAATTCAGCAGACGTATTTTCCCCTTGAATATGAACAGCCCGTAGAAAAGGACTCTGATTATAATACATCCATGCCTATAATAGTAACCCAGCACAGAGAAAGTGTTCAACAAACTTTTGCTCAATAAAGTACCAAAATAAGTATTTCTCTCCTCCACTGGTATTGTAAGAACAAGGAATTGGATCTGTAATATGTGTATTCACAGCACCTACCCACTGCTTAGAACATGCACTAAATATTTATTGTTGTTTTTTAATTGGCATTCAATGATAAGAGTGGAAAGAATGGTGTGGCTACAAATAACATTTTGAAGACAGAAGCAGCAGAATTTGTTGACCAGAATATGGAATTGAAAGGAGAACTCTAGTACCATGTACAGAAAAAGGAAAGTCTAGAAGAGAATATGAGTTTGGGGAAAGAAACTAAATTTAAGACAACAGTACATGGTACCTAGTACTTAGAAAACTATATGAGGGGGACCCCAAAAAACCAGAATTATCTTCTATAGGGCAGGTCCCTTGTAGTATACTTTGAATTTGTTCCTCCAGATCAAACGGTCAACCACAGTTTTTTTTGTTTTTTTTTTTTTTTGAGTTGGAGTCTCACTCTGTCGCCCAGACTGGAGTGCAGTGGCTGCTTCCAGCCACCGCAGCCTCGACCTCCTGGGCTCCGGCGATCCTTCCGCCTCAGCCTTCCGAGTAGCCGGAATTACAGGCGCGCGCTACCATGCCCAGCTGATTTTTTGATTTATTGTAGAGATGAGGTCTCGCTGCCCATGCGGGTCTCGAACCCGCGGGCTCAGGCAATCCACTCACCTCAGCCTCCCAAAGGCGTGGGATTACAGGCTGAGCCATCGAGCCCGGCTCACAGTTTTTATTTGAAAGTTTTGAGAAGGTTGCATGATGATATATGGAAGAAATATCCTGAGTTGTGGCAAATAGGTGACTGGTTCTTGTACCATGACAACACACCTGCCCACACCACGCTGAGTATTCAGCAGTTTTTGACCAAAATCAGCATGACATCCATGCCCCCACACTCCCTACTCACCTGATCTCACCCTAAGCAACATTTTTTTTTTGTTTCCCCAAATGAAAAAACTCCTCAAAGAGAAATGTTTTTCCGATGTGGAAGAGGTGAAACAAAAATGGCAGAAGCACTAAAAGGCATCAAAATTGACGAGCTCAAAAACTGTTTTAAGCAGTATAAAAAGTGTCTCCATAGGTGTATTGTGTCAAAGAGAGAGTACGTTGAAGGTGACTGAAGTTTAACCATGTAAGAATAAATACACAATTTTTATAAATATATTTTGTTTTTTGGGAGTCCTCCTTTGTACTTTAAGAACTGCAAAGATGCAACTTGCCCTAAAGAAGTTACAGTGCAGTAGAAGATGTGTTATGTATATAACTATAGTGCAGAGTAATGATAAATGCTCTTAAGAAGGATACTGATAGAGTGTTGTGAATGTGCAGAACAGAGAAAAACATATTGCCAGAAGTACAGGGTTAGGGTTAAAACAATAAAGCATTACACCAAGGGCAGAAAGAGGAGGGAAATGGCTAAAGGCAGACTGTTAACAAAAACATACACATTGCAGGGGAAGGCTAAAAATGGAAGTAGGAAGTCTAGAGTATGTTACAGAAAAGAAGGGAAAAAAGAGTTTGAAGGTGATCCAGACTATCAAATGTCATAAGGCAGTAAATATCTGCCAAAAAACTAATTTTTGTTACTATTCCAAGTCCAGTTCAGGTCCTATCTTCTCTCAAATTCCTCCAGGCTTGAATTAATCTCTCTTCCCCACATACTCCCACTGTATCAACATATATATGTCCACAGACAAGAACCATGTATTACTAAACTCAGAACTTTGTAGACATAGCACAGTATCTTGGACATATGTAATATAATATACTAAATGGAGTATAATTATACTAAATGTTTTCTGGACTGAATCTGTAAATAATGACAGCTTATTTTTGATGGCACATCAATGAAAACTACATCACAGCAAGATTGGGTTGTGATATCTGTTTAAGTGGCCAGAACTTCTGCTTCACTCAACTTATTGGACACCAACTATGGAATAGACATTGTGTACAGAAGCTCCTCAGAGGAACAGCTCATAGAAACAACAAAAGGGTTAATTAATTCCATGTGAGAAGTTCTAAAATAAAGGTAAAGTCAGTCATGCATCGCATAAAGACGTTTCAGTCAGTAACAAACCGTATATATGACATTGGTCCCTTAAGATTATAATGTGGTATTTTTACTGTACCTTTTCCATGTTCAGCTATGTTTAGATATACAAATACTTCCCATTGTGTTACAACTGCCTATGGTATTCAGGACAATGACATGCTGTACAGGTTTGCAGTCTAGGAACAACAGGTTCTACCACACAGCCTAGGTGTATCAGTGTAGTCAACAGTACCATCTAGGATGATAAAGTTGCCTAACAATGCATTTCTCAGAATGTATTCCCATTCTCAGAATGTGGCATGTGCCTGTATACTCAAGGTGATTTACATGCCCAGAAGAGGTATGACTATGATTGAGGAGAAGGGGGGAACTCTACTTAAGAAAAAGCCTTTACAGAGATCTTAGCTGAACAGAGTGATTTTCTCCGGGCATTCTGAATAACAGTTATCTTCTGTTACATTGTGAAAAAGCTTGTTATGCAAGGGAAATGGGCTTTTTGAAAAGTATAAAATGCATTACAAAAGCCCATTTGCACTGTGCACTCAAGCCACACTGGCCTCCAGCAGATTGCTTAACAGACCTCAGAACTCAACATAACAGTGACCAACTTCTCAGCACCTCTGTAAAACAGACTGGCTGATGCAAATAGTACAAATATTTTTGGCTAATAGATAGCTGCCTAGTTCAACTTCACACTTCTCCCTTAAGTTGTGCTGTATGCTTAGCATCCAAAAGTCTGTTGCATTTTTCCCCCAAAACTGTCAATTCCTCTTGTAATAATTATTATACACTTTTCAATTAAATAGTAATCACACCAACTTTTTAAAAGTTTCAGTTTTGGTAAAAATTACAGTGGATGCTTTGGTAAGATTCAACAAAGGTGATGAGTCACTTTAAAAAAATATGCCTGTCAAATTAGATATGATAAGTTAGATCATGTTAAAAGACAAGAGAAAACTGTAAAACTTTATCATTCTGCACTAGATAGTTTCAAAGGTTATCTAAAGTATTCTTCCACTTTCAAGAAATCAAAACTGGACCTACTGCACAGACAGGATGAATTAAACATGACACTGAACTTGTACCAGCTAAAAAAGGCCTTGGACCTGTATCAAAATACTGGCAAAGAAGCATATGCTTTATGGCAGAATAATTATATGTGTATTCTTATTCCATTACCTAGAGCTTTGCCAATTTTTAGAATTACCTTTCCAATTATGGACTCCAATCCATCAAATAAGGGGGAAAAGCCCTAAGAGTACTAATAGCCTCTTCAAAATACCCTCCCCACTGGTGCTAGACTGCTATTGGTTTTAACCTCAAATCATTTTTTTAAATCAAATTAATTATAATGAAAATTTTATTATTTACTTTTTTGGGGGGGTCGGAGTCTCATTGTCACCCAGGCTAGAGTGCAGTGACACGCCAATGGCCACCACAGACTTAACCTGCTGGGCTCAGACGATCCTTTCACCTCAGCCTTCCAAGTAGCTGGAACCACAGGCGCACACCACCACTCCCAGCTAATTCCTTGATTTATTGTAGAGATGAGGTCTCACCAAGTTGGCCAGGCAGGTCTCAAACCCCTGGACTCAAGCAATCCTCTAGCCTCTGCTTCCAAAAGTGCTGGGATTACAGGCGTGAGCCACCATGCCCGTCCAACAATGGGAATGTATTACAAATGTTGTTACTTTTTTTAAGTGACATAACAATGAAAAAACTACTTGTATTAGAATACTGATAAACACAATTCAAGGAAAATGGAACATTCATCATTCATTCATTCCAAAAATATTTACTGAATAAGTAAGTGCTCTACGCTAGTGACTATTCCAGATGTTAGAAATACAGCAGTGAATGCCAGGCTCGGTGGCTCAGCCTGTAATCCTGCGCCTTGGGAGACTGAGGTGAGTGAATTGCCTGAGCCCGCGGGTTTGAGACCCGCCTGGGCAACTTGGCGAGACCTCATCTCTACAATAAATCAAAAAATTAGCCGGGTGTGGTAGCGTACGCCTGTAGTTCCAGCTACTTGGAAGGCTGAGGCGGAAGGATCGCCAGAACCCAGCAGGTCGAGGCTACGGTGGCCGGGAGCAGCCACTGCACTCCAGTCTGGGTGACGGAGTGAGACTCCAACTCAAAAAAAAAAAAAAAAGAAATACAGCAGTGAACAGATCAGATCCTGCCCTCATAGAGCTTAAAATCATAAGAAACACAAAAAAGTTCTAGTAGAGCAAAAGATGTTAAATTTTAAAATCTGGCAGCATAGCAGTTTTTCAAATGTGATACAATAGCTGAAACATATAGCACCTTGTGCTAAGCACTGTTCTAACTGCTTTATTTACATTAATTTATTTAATGCTCACAAGAACCCTTTACTACCAGAAAACTCATTTTACTGATAAGGAAACTAAGAGAGAAATTAAATTAAGTAACTTGCACCCAAAGTCACAAAGTCATTAAGTGGCAGAACTAAAATTCAAACCCAGGTAGTCAGATAAGCCATATAGCTAAGCACTAGTGCTGTTGGAGCACTTCAATAATAAATAAATCAGGCATGATACTAAGTATTTTTATATATGTTCTCTTAACACTGTTAACACATTTACTCTTAACACTGTTTCAAAATATAAGAAAACAGTCCCAGTCATTAAAACCTTTTCCCTAGTCACACAGCTATGAAGAAGTGTCAAGGCCAGAATCAAACCAAGGTTTTTTCCAATCCCCAAAAGCCCTCCTTTTAACTATTACATTATTTTACAAGATAATAGTTGTTTGTAAGCTCACTGAATGCATCTATTCATAAAATGTGTGACGATGTAAATTTAGCAAGTTTAAGAATAAATACAGTGTTCAATGTGCAAAATGAAGATGTGTTAATATCATTTACTCCCTGCAATAAGCTCATGATGTCCCACCTCCAATTTGATATGAAGTCTTATCATTTTAATGAAAAACCATATTTCATTATCCAAAACAACCAACTACAAAAAACTACATACAGAGTAAACTCTGAAACTGTAATAACTTATTCCCATAAAGTTTGTATATTTGCTAGTTTAACCACCTAAAAATTGTCCCCCTCAAGTCTCTGAGCCTAGTTATAATTGCAACTTTCTCCTACTCTAATGTAGATAAGAATAAAAAAATCTATTAACAGTACAATCATCCTTACAGTACAACAAATTGGGTCATTTACCCTGGCCCCAAATTTGGGAAGTCCCTTACAGTAGTTACAGAAACCAGAAAGGTAGTCTTGCAAAGAAACAGCACCAGGGCAAAAAGTTAAACTGGCAAATACAATCAGTATCTCCACATAAATCTTTCTTCAAAGCCTTTTTTCCATTATATCTAAAAGTGTATCTCTCTTCAGATTTTCAACATCCTCCCTATCAACCATTGAAATGCAAAGCTTATTTTAGCCAGATAAAATAGAAAGGGGGTTTAGTAAACCAGTAAGAAGCAGAGACATGATTTAGGATTGGACTTAACATGCCACTTAAAAAAAGATTGCTCATTCATTCAACAAGTATTTATTCAGCACCCACTGAGGTTGGAAATACAATGGTAAACATTCTTCTACATCCCAACATACCCTATTTTTACCCCTGCAAAGTTGGATAGATCATCCTTCAGGGACCCCATCTATAAAATGGACCTAATAGATTTCTAAAAGAACCAGAAATTGACCTTCCATATGACCCAGCAATCCCCCTATTGGGAATATACCCAGAGAAACTCAAATCATTCCACAAAAGAGATACCTGCATATGCACGTTTATTGCAGCACTATTCACAATAGCAAAAACACGGAACCAACCATGCTGCCCATCAAAACTGGACTAGATTTTTTTTAAATGGTACATATACACAATGGAATGCTATGCAACCATGAAGAAGGACAAAAATATGAACTTCGCAGCAACTTGGATGGATTTAGAGTCTATCATACTCAGTGATCTATCTTAGAAAAAAGAACAGAGTACCATATATTCTCACTCATAAGTGGACCTTGGACAACTATCATAATACTATAAGAAAGGGATTGGCAATAGTGGGAAACTGCCGGGGGGTGGGATTGGCAGTAGTGGGAAACTGCCAGGGGGAGGGGCACACCTCATCAACAAGGGTACCTGCATAATGAACATTTATATACCTAACCCTGAATTATACCACACATCTTTAAAATTAAACATTAAAAAAATTAGATACTTTATTATTGCTCTAAAATGAAGCAGAAAAAAAATAAATATATAAGTAAAATGGAGATAATAACTACTCTCATCAAGATGTAATGGACTAAATGTGACAAACCATCCTTTAAAGTGCTCTGTACTCAAAGTTTTCAGAACAGCATATTTAAAAAGCCTCAAAATGTAAAAAAAAAAAAATATATATATATATATAAATATAGTAAGCTATATTTATCTCTGGACAGGAAGCAGCCTAAAACATCTCTATCTCTCAAGGTATTTGACATATTGCCTTTCATTTAAGAAGGGTTCAGTAAACGCATGTGATGTTTTTCTCTAACGTATGAAATACTGTAGTTATTTTAATAATCTGACAAAGAAAGAATGAACAAAAGGGACTAATATTTACTGCTGCCTGTTATATACCAACTACTGTGTTGGGCATTTCACCTATATTATCTCATTTAATCTTTGCAGCCACCTTATGAAGTATGTATTAGTAACCAAAAAACCAGAAGTGGATTTTCATTTTCCAAGAATCAGATCATAATAAATCTAAACTAAAAAAAATGAGCAACACGTATATTAAAAGAATTAAAGGAATCCTACAAATAGATATTAAGGGGAAAAAAACCTTCACTACCATGAAAATGCAGGGAAAAAAATGGCCAATTAATGAATTTTCTTAATGTTCAATATTACTAGTAATTTTTAAAATCCAATAGAAAACAATACTGAAAGACGTTTTGGCCAAACTAGGCAACACAATAAAAATTTTTAACAGGCAACGAACGTCTCCCTCAGGCGAATCAGCAGTGTTTCCTCTACATCCTTCACAGATGTGGCACACTCCCACCTGAATCATCTGCCATCACCCCCAGTGATTCTCAAGGGGAGTATAGGGCCAGTGTTTTAAGAAAAGGATCAAAGGTGTACACAAGGGTTTACTTTAAATGACATTCTCAGTCATGATGTCTACAATAGAGGAGAAAAAGGAAACCACATGAGGTACAGGGTACTGAAATTCTACTTTCAAATGACTGACCAAACCCACATTTACCTTTCCTTCCACAATCAAATCCAATAAAATAAGCAAAAGAAATACAAAAAGAAATCCGTAGTAGACCTGGAACTCTAAGAGGTACTCCAGTGAACAGATCAGTGAGGAATTCCAAGGAGCCATGAAGCAGGTTAAGATGGAATGGATGTCAAAACCCAACAGAGCTGAAGAACCCAAAATTTCCTATAGTCCAAGAAAAGCAGTTCTCCCTCAAAAGATACATTTTTCCAGAATAACCCTTGAAAGATAATGAAGTTGAGCAGTAGTAAGTATTGAGGGAAGAAACGGCTAGCAGTAAGCTACATAACAAAAGAGCTGTGAAACACCTCTGCCAGCATCCCCTCCCTACCTTCTTTCAGTAGGAATAATGCCAGCATTTACCCAGTCCTGGTTTTCTGAGATCATCATTCTGACGAAGGAATACTCCTCAGTGATGTGGGGCCAAGAAGTAGGGCAAGGTGCCAATAAACTGTAGCTTCCATGAGGAATGGGGAATCCCAGCACTCAGAAGATAAGCAACCCACACACTGTATAGAAAACGTTGCTTTCCAGGCAAAGGAGATAGCATTAAAGATATCAAATTTGAAATAAAATGTTATAGGGAACTATACATGCTGGAGTATAGTGTTTGAAGCATACAAGGAAAGGAAGTGAGGTTGGAGAAGTAGGTGGGGAGAGTCCACAGAAGAGTCTGATGGACCATATAAGGAAATTCAGTCTACTTTCTTTTTCTCCTGTTAGCAGAAGCATACCAGTACAGACTTTCAAGTAGATTAGTGATATAATCAAAATCACATTTTATATCATACTAGTAACTACAGATAACATACATGAGTTGGACAAGACCCAATTACCCATCTTGGGATCCTGGGTGGATTGTAAAACCATTAACAGAGCCTTTTTTTCTTAATAAGAAAGAAGTCTGAGAAAAAGATGATGTACTTCACATTAGACATGCTGAGTGTAAGGTACCTATGGAATATTCAGGTGTAGATTTCCAGCAGATTATTAAGACTGAGTCTAAAGCATGCAGAGAAAAGGATTTAGAAATTTAGAAAAAAATCTGCATAAAAGCAGAAATGAAATCCTAGGTATAAATGAGATAATTTATGGAGACAATGACCTATGATAACCCTTGACAAAGAAGTCAAACCCAGGTAACAGTGGTGCATAAGGAATAAGTGGATCATTAAGAGCCTACGGGGGAGCCAAAGAAAATATAAGAGAAGAACATGGAGAACAAGGATGGCAATGGAATACGCTAGTTCAAGGAGACAGTGATTAACAGTGTCAGGTGCAGCAAAAATGTCAAGTAAAATTAGGACTAAATGAATCCACTAGATGCAAGACACAAGAGGTCACAGGAAATCTCAGCAAAAACAGTCTAAGCAGTAGTGGGGGTGGGAAGCCAGAGAATAACAGCTGAAATTTGAGAAGTAAATGAGAAATAGACTATGTACAGACCACTCTTTCAGAAGTTTAGATAAGATGGGGAGAAGGAGGTTAGGTAACTAAGAAAGGAGTGGACATGTGTAGCTCAGGGAAGGTTTTCTAGAATGAGAACCTTGGGAATAAAATAACAGACAAAGAAGAACAAAGGAGTTAAAAGTGAGGTCCTCATCGGTATACCTAACCCTGAACTGTATCCACATATTTAAAATTAAAAATTTTTTTTAAATAAAAAAAAGTGAGGCCCTGAAGATGCAGCAAGGTTACTCAACCTCGGCACTACTGACATTTTGGACCAGGTAATTCTTTGTTGTGGGGGCTGTTCTGTGCATTGTAGGCAGCATCCCTGGCCTCTATCCACTAGATGCCAGCAGCACTAGATTCACCACCACAACCAGACATTGCCAAATGTCCCCTGGGGGGCAAAATTCACCCACCCCTCCAAGTTGAAAGCCACTGGGAAGAGAATGGGGAAAAAGAAAGGGCATAACTGATGAAAAAATACTGCCAGTGAAGCAGCAGTAAACCTAAGGACCCCTGGCAAGGGACTGGTCTCAAACAGAAATATCTCATCCTCTGAGACAAGAGTAAGAGGACATTCTGAGGCAGGAGGACCTGATAAATTGGTAGGCAGAACAAGAAGTTGAAGAAAATCAACCATAAGTCTCAAGGTTCTCAGTAGAGTGAAGGTAAGGTCATGCGCTGAATATGAGTGGTGATGACATAATGGCAAGTTTGAAAACAGTGGTTAGGGTTTGTAACAACTAACAGGGACTGGTGGCGAGCAGGTCATACCAGGGAAGACCAAGTTGTCGCTGATAATGTTAAAATGTACCTTCCCACAGAAATCATATCCTATATACAGTACTGATTACAGTTCCAAAGAATTCACAAGTCTATATGAATTTCAACTGTATAGGGGAAGCACAGACTCCTGAGGTTTACCTGGGGAGACTGTTTTTGTTGTTGTTATTGAAACGAGGTCTCACTATGTTTCAAAACTATACTTGAACTCCTGGGCTCAAGAAATCCTCCCGCCTCAACCTCCCAAAGAGCTGGGATTATAGCATGAGCCACCATGCCCAGGTGACTAATTCATTTTTAGGAATAACATAGTTCTTATCAGATAATAACATAGTTCTTATCAGATAATATGAACTGTGCTCTATGCAATCAACATCTAAATGAACTTTTGGTAACCTGTTCAAGTTAGAGGATGCCTGTAGTGATAACTACGTCCTGGTTCTTAATTGGGTGAACTAATCCCTGATCAACAGCCAGGAAAACTAAAGAAAGGAATGGCTGCAAAGACAAAAAAACATATTAAATGAGATTCTTCATAGGACAAAGACCTGCTCACTCCTACCCTCTAAGCCAAGGGCTGCAAACTCAAGGGATTTTAGGACCAGGAAACTGCAGAAGTTGTCTCAAGCCTGTGCATGGGAAAGAAGCTGGAGGTGAACCACCAGCATAAAATCCAAAGATATAAAGGGCTGTCTTTGGGTGAAAAAGAAAAGAAAAAGCTCCATATATCAGCCCAGGACTGTGCATAGAAAGAGTGGCCAAACCAGGAAGAAAAATCCAAGTCTTTGTTCTGCACAGACATAGAGTCAAAATTTACACTAGTCTCAGGGTACCAGAGACATATATGAAAATGGACCAAAAGCTCTTCAGAAGCAGTGAACCCAAAGGGTCCCATCAGAGACAAATGCAATACCACCCAAAGAAGCATCCCATAATCCAGGTATAGGCAAAAAAGTTCCAAATTGTCAAATATTGCAAACCACACAAAGAAGCAAGCAAAAAAACATGGAAGAAATAAGAGAAGTCAAATGGGAGACTTCATTCCTCAAGACAGCTAAGAAAAGAATCCAAAGATTTAGATATAACTATATTTCAAAATGTTTAAATACTCTTATGAAACCTAAAAAATAGATTTAAAAGAAAATTTAAAAGCAGATTTGAAAGAAAATGAAAGAGAAATTATTAAATTTTAAAACATAGTTACTTTTTTTAGTAAAACCCTCAAATGGATTAACAAATAGGCTACACAGCTAAAGAGAAAATTAGTAAATTGTAAGACAGATGTTAGGAAATGACTCAGAAGTAGTAGAAACGGAAAATATTTTGAAGACAATGAAAAACTCCAACACATACCTAAATAATAGTTCTATAAATGAAAAATGGAGGACAAACAAAATTTAAAAGATAATGGCTAAGATTTTTTCCCACAACTGAAGACATCGTGAGTCCTCAGACTAATGGAATACACCAAATAAAAGCAGGATAAATAAAACAAATCCACATGTAGAGGTATTGCAAAAAATCCCGAAGATCCTAAACAAGGAGAAATTCTTAATGGTGGCCCAAGAGAAGACACAATTACCTATTTACAAAGAAATTACAACTAAACTGACTATAGACTTTTCATTAACAAAACTTTTCAAGACACAAGAGAATAGCACCAAAGTACTCAAGGAAAGTAACTGTCAACCCAAAATTCTCTACCCAGCTCACCACTCATTCTGTAAGAGGTAATGAATTGTGTGGAACCTGTGTGAAACCTTATATATTAAGTGCGATGAATTATGTAAAATGTAATGAAACTGTAACCTCATATATTAAGTATGCTGAAACTGTGTGCTGTGACCTCTCCCCTGAAACTTAGTAATTCTTGGATACCCTGGAAAGAACACCCTACTTGGAAGCCCCAAGTGGCTATGTTAGAAAAGTTAACCAGCTTTTTCTGCTTCTGTAACCCCCACTGGCAGTGTGTAAGTGTTGTGCAATAAGCCCCTTTCATATTCTGGTGGGCTTTTCTCTGTAAATTGGGCAGGCTTTTGCCTATTTAAGAAAGGCCCCTGACGCAGTGTGGGGCCCTTTCCTAGAGACCTGCGAGTCTGGTGGGTGGCCCTGGCCAGTCGAACCTGGCTAATAAACCTCTCTCTGGTAAATTGTGTGTCAGTGCCGTGAATCAAACGCTCAGACCCCACATCAATTCAGGAGAAAAAAGGTAATAGAGACACTTTCAGAAACACCAAGACCAAAGAACTATTTAAGAACATTCTTTATAAAGAAGGAAACTGAGCCAAGAAGGAAATGGAGTGAAGAACAGTGAGCAAAGAAATTTGAAAAACATATTAGTGAGTGAATATTCACTACTGATAGGCTTAAGGTGGCTTAAACAAGGCAAAGCTAACACACATAACATTAACATGGAAGTAGGGATAAGCATTTAAAGGTAATCTTGGTCTTATTCAGGAAGATAGGGAAAATAATTAAGCTTAGACTTAAGTAAATGCTCTTGTTAAATTTTTAAGAGTAAACAAATGTCTGGCTTCCACTCTGAAATAAGAGAGCTAAGAAGAGCACAGCTGCCCACACCTATAATGAAATATAACTGAACAAATATCAAATTCATGACTTTCTTTAAACACAACACAGAACAACCAGTTGACTCAAAAACTAAGGAGAGACAGTGCCTGCAAAGAGAGAGAGAAGAGACAACCATGTACTCACTTGAGGTAGACTGCAAATGGACACCAAAACAATCAGGTAGAATAGTTAGCAAATAGGTGAAAGCCAATATGGCTTGCTGAAAGGACAGTGTGAAATCACTGGGGGCTGCAGAAATTGAGGATATTCCAACCTTCTGCAGGATGTTCCTCCGCCAACCCCTCAATCCCAGGCACTCAGAGAACACTGAGGAGTACCCCTTGTGATGCAATCTGAGAACTACGCATTGTGATGGCCAGCCATGCTGCCTACAATGCACAGAATAACCCTCCCAACAAAAAATCACCTGGTCCAAAATGTTAGCTAAGCCCGAGAGGCAAGACTCTACACTGAGATCTTGCTCCCTATGTGGAAGCCTTTATCTGTGAAAGAAAACAAAACGATTACTTCTACCCTTAAGACAATGGTGAAAATTCACAGCAGGTGGGAGGAGGGGTGGGAACCCTACTCCTAGGAGAGGGGCAGGACTCCACACCGAGCCCACCACACAGCCGGGGAAGAGGCAATATCCTGGGATGCAGGCCTAAACCTGAGGCTTAATCAGAACAATAAAGACCATATTATACCACCCCTTCCCACTTCCAGGCTAAAAACTTCCAGGAACAGTAGCTGCAGAATACTACTGAGACAGTAGAAAATCAAGAGCATATAAAGAAACCCTAACTAAGTAACAATTTGAAGGGGAGACCTGAAATTTAGAATGGCTCAGACATTGTTCTGGTAAACCAACTCCCACTCTAATCGCAGAATATCGCTAAGAGAATTTGAAGACTGAGATACACTGAGAGTAACCATAACAACAACAAAAAAAGCCTTAAGCACAGACCAACTCCTACCTAGATTAACTCAAATCTCAGCACTAAAGAAAGGCCTAGCAGAAGGAAAGATATGCTCATTTACAGACATAAAGATTATATAATCCTTATATAGTCTCTAGTGTTCTACACAATAAGTCAAGACTTGCAACAACAACAACCACAAGGCATAAGAAAAGGCAAAGTGCCTGAGCCTGCGGGTTCGAGACCAGCCCGGGCAACTCGGCAAGACCTTGTCTCTACAATAAAATAAAAAATAGCCGGACGTGGTAGCGCACATCTGTAGTTCTGGTTACTTGGAAGGCTGAGGCGGAAGGATCACCGGAGCCCAGCAGGTTGACGCTGGAGTGGCCGTGAACGTGCGTGCCACTGCACTCCAGCCCAGGCGAAGAAGTGAGACTCCAACTCAAAAAAAAAAAAAAAAGGCAAAGATAAAACACTATGAAAAGGAAAAAAAAAACTTACCGGAAACAGACACCGAATCAAACAGATATTGGAAATATCTAAAATGAAATCTCAAACACTATAAGTTATATGTTAAGGGCTCTAATCCAAAAGGAAAACAACAGGCAACACCAGATGAGTAATTTTTCAGCAGAGAAATGAAAACTGTAAGAAAGAACAAATGAAAGTGCTAAAGATGAAAAACAGTTGAGATAAAGAATGCCTTCAATGGGCTCATTGATAGACTCAATTCAGCCAAGGAAAGAATCAGCAAACTTGAAGATAGGTCAATATAAGTCACCCCAAAACAATGAGAGAAAATAGTACGGCAGGGGGAGGAACATTCAAGATCTGTGGGACAATATCAAAGTTCTAGCACACTGGTAATTGGCATCACAGAAAGAGAAGAAAGAATGAGACGAAAGATATATTTAAAATATTGAGTGAAATATTTGAAGATAATGGCTGAAAATATTCCATAATTAACATAAGACATCTAACCATAAATCCCAGATGATCAGAAACAACAAAGGAAAATAAATCCCACCCCCCCAAAAAAAATTATTGCCATCATCACTTAGTACTTATAACTTGTGACTGAATTCATAACCAAAGCCCTGGCATTGCCACTCCTGAAAATCTAAGTATCTCTGTCAACATGATCACCAGATCATCAGTTCAACTACACAATTGCTACCTCACAATACTCACTTGTGTATACAAGTCTCACTCTATTCAACTGACTGGTCAAATCTAGGATACAAGCCTGTATCCAAGCTGCAAGAGAGACTGGGGATACAAGTCTTCTGAGAATGTGGGACATATAATAACAGAAAATCATCAAAAAGGGGAAAGAATATTTAAAACACTGGGCAATCCCAAATGGAAAAAGTCTAACTAACCATCTTAACTAACCAGTTAACTAACCAGCTATTGCATGATGGATTTTTTTGGTAAAGTAATTGTATCCCCAGAGGGCATTGCCGTAAGACAATATTTTACCTCAATGTGGTAACACATTTACATGCTTCCCAATTTAAGGGACATAAACAATAATAGGGGTGTGTGAAGTCACATGATAAATAAGCAACATCTTCACGGAATATCAGTTCTGCTTAATGATAAGTACTGGCATACCTTTTGCAATGTGTTTCACTTTACTGTGTCTTTTACAAATTGAAGGTTTGTAGCAACCCTGCATGGAGCAAGTCTATCAATGCCACTTTACCAACAGCATGTTCTCAGTTCGTGTCTCTGTGTCACATTTTGGTAATTCTCACAGTATTTCAAACTTTTTCATCATATCTGTTATGGTGATCAGTGACCAGTGATCTTTGATATTACTGTTGTAATTATTTTGGGGTGCCAGGAACTGCTCCCATCAGTCATTCTAGCTTCTCTCCCTCTACTGTTCCCTGTGACACAACAATATTGAAATTAGGTCAATTTATAACCCCATATGGCCTCTCTGCGTGCTCAAATGAAAGAAGAGTCACACGACTCTCACTTTAAATCAAAAGCTAAAAATAAAGAAGCTCAGTGAGGAAGGCATGTCAAAAGCCAGGAAAGGCCAAAAGCTAGGTCTCTTGCACAAGTGAACCAAGTTGTGAACGTAAAGGAAAATTTATTGAAGAAAATTAAGAGCGTTATTCCAGTCAACAGATGAATGGTAACAAAGCGAAACAGGCTTATTGCTGACATGGAGAAAGTCTAAGTGGTCTGGACAGAAGATCAAATCAGCCACCACATTCCCTTAAGCCAAAACCTAATCCAAAACAAGGCCTTAAAAGTATCTTCAATTCTGCAAGGCTGAAAGAAGTGACAAAGCTTCAGAAGAAAAGTTAGAAGCTAGCAAAAGTTGGCTCATGAGATTTAAGGGAAGAAGCTGTCTCCATAACATAGAAGTGCACGGTGAAGCAGCAAATGCTGATATAGAAGCTGCAGCAAGTCCTACAGAAGATCTAGCTAAGATCAATGATGAAGGAGGCTACATGGAACAAAAGATTTTCAGTGTAGACAAAACAGCTTTATATTAGAAGAAAATGCTATCTAAGACTTTCATAGCTAGAGAGAAGTCAATACCTGGCTTCAAGTTTCAAAGGACAGGCTAACACTACTGTTAGGGGCTAATGCAGCTGGTGACTTTAAGTTGAAGTCAATGCTCAATTATAATTCTGAAAATCCTAGGGCCCTTTAGAATTATACCAAATCTACTCTGCCCGTGCTCTAGAAATGGAACAACAAAGCCTGAATGACAGTACATGTGTTTATAGCATGGTTTATTGAATATTTTAAGCCCACTGTTGAGACCTACTACACAGGAAAAAAAAAGATTATTTTCTTTTTTTTTAGGTTAGAAAATATAGTTTATTTAGAGAGAGAGAGAGAGAGAGAGAGAGAGAGAGAGAGGAGATTCACCTCCCAAAGGTATAGGACGGGGCCAAAGCTTAAGAAAACATGGTCTGGCCATATCTCAAAGAGCTCATGGCCACACCATAGCTTAGCAAGGCAATGACCCAAAAAGATTATTTTCAAAATATTACTGCTCGTTGACAATGCACCTGGTCACCCAAAAGCTCTGATGGAGATGTATAGGGAGGTGAATGCTGTTTTCATGCCTGCTGACACAATAACCATTCTGCATGGATCAAGGAGTAATTTTGACTTTCAGGTCTTCTTATTTAAGAAATACATCTGGGTGGGTACTCTTAAAGCTCAGACCAAAAATTATTTGTAACCCCTAAAGGTATTGAAATTTTTAAAAAAGAAATACATTTTGCAAGGCTTTAGCTGTCACAGGCAGTGATTCCTCTGAAGGATCTGGGCAAAGTAACTGAAAACCTTCTGGAGCTGGGTGTGGTGGCTCACGCCTATAATTCTAGCACTTTGGGAGGCTGAGGTGAGAAGGTTGACTGAGCCTAGGGGTTCAACAGCCTGGGCAACTTGGTGAGAGCTTGTGTCTACAATAAATCAAAACATTAGCTCAGCATGGTGGTACTTGCCTGTGGTTCCAGCCACTTGGAAAGTTGAGGCAGAAGGATCACCTGAGACCAGCAGGTTGAGGCTACGGTGGCTGTGAGCAGTGCCACTGCACTCCAGCCTGGGTGACAGGGAGACTCCAACTCAAAACAAACAAACAAAAAACCCCAGAAAACCTTCTGGAAAGAGTTCAACATTCTAGATGCCATCAAGAAAGAACAGTCATGATTCATGGGAGGAGGTAAAAATATCAACATTAACAAGAGTTTGAAGAAGTTGATTCCAATGCTCATGAATGACTTTAAGGCTCAAGATTTCACTGGAGGAAGTCACTGCAGATGTGGTAGAAATAGCAAGAGTATTAAATGGAACCTGAAGATGTAACTGAATTACTGCAGGCTCATGATAAAATATGAATGGATGAGGAGTTGCTTCTTATGGATAAGCAAAGAAAGTGGGTGTCTTGAAATGGAATCTACTAGTGAAGACGCTGCAAACATTGTTGAAATGACAACAAAGGATTAGAAAATGACATAAACTTAGTTGATAAAGCAGCAGCAGGGTGGGAGAGGATTGATTTCAAGTTTGAAAGAAGTCCTAATGTGGGTAAAATACGATCAAACAGGATCACATGCTACAGAGTAATCTTTTAAGAAGAGAAGAGTCAATTGATATGGCAAACTTCACTCTTGTCCTTATTTTGAGAAATTGCCACAGCCCCCTCAACCACCAACCTGATCAGTCAGCTGTCATAGACATTGAGGTAAGACCCTACACCAGCAAAAAGGTTAGGAGTTGCTGAAGGGTCAGATGACTGTTAGCATTTTTTGGCATCAAGTATTTTTTAATTAAAGTATGTACTGTTTTTAGGCATAATACTATTGCACACTTAATAGACTACAGTATAAACTTTTATATGCACTGGGTAACCAAAAAACTTGTATAACTTGCTTTATTGTAAGAGAAGATAATTCACTAGATAGGTACCTGATAGAGAAAAGAAGTCCCTGAACAAGGAAGAAATTACCGGGGGGGGGGCACCTTTGATAAGAGAAGTATTTATTGGGCATTTCCTATGTGCTGGGCAATGTGCTACATGATGAGGCTATAACAGTCAACACTCCATACCTCCACAGGGCTTAGAATAGAAAACGGACACCACCTGCTTATCCATTTATCTTCAGGCCCACCTCTATTTAAACTCCTGATTTTATTATAGCATTTCCTTCATATACTCTGAGGTAAAGTTAAAATGGGCAGACTAAAGGCCATAAAGAAAGAAAATCAAGATTCTGGGATGTAGCTGGGATACAAGCATCAAAGCAAAGTACATAATACATGTACTTTGTAATACATGTAATCCACATTACATGTGGATTTACATGTAATCCACATGTAAAAACAAATAATACATGTAATCCACATTATTTCTTAGAATTCTCCCTGCTTTATATGCCCATACTTAGATCCATGCCTTTGAATTCAGATTCTGCCTATAAACCCCTTCCCTCCACCACAGTCTCAGTTTCCCTTAAGACTCTTCACAAGCATTTAGAAATCATTTCCTTTCCCAGTCCCCTTAAGTCTGCATTAAGTGTACCTCTTTTGGCCTAGAGTATCAGCACCCTATATTTTCATCAAAACATGCATAAAGGAGTTGCTTCTTATGGATAAGCAAAGAAGGAGTTGCTTCTTATGGATAAGCAAATAACAGTACTTTAGTCATTGTTTTATGCCTCTTCTCCTGGTTTACAAGCTCCCTAAGGGCAGAACTCCACAGTCTTTGTATCCCTATCACTTACCAAGATGCAGACACCCTTTCAGTTCCAAGGTACCCAAACATACGGTTAGCCAAAGAAAAACAAGCATGGACTTTCTTTACTAACCTTGCACATACGAACAGACTCAAAAACACAACTCTAAACCAAGGGCAGCAGCTCTGGATGTTAAAGAAACCACTAGCACAAACACATTAATTTCTCTAAAACCTAAAATGATGCAACTCTTTTAAAATAAATGCCCTGGGCTGGAGAGAAAGTGAAAAAAAAAAAAAAAGAGACATCTGCAAACTCTTCAAGTTACCAGTGCCAGAAAAAAAAAATTATTAAGGCAACAAAGAAGGAATGCTGAGCAGGTATAAAATGATTCAGAAAATAAGAACTCATGACAAAAGTGAGCTACATTGGAGGCTGCATCAAAATATAGATTTCAAATAAAATATCTGAAGGAGGTATTCTTTGTATATATGGAAATAAAAAGTGGACAACAGCATTCTATTCAGGCACAAACTAACAACTTTACACCAAGGAAGACCTGAATGAATGCTCATTCAACCATCAAGGCAAGCAAAAATTTTGCACTGGCTAAAGATTTCCTAAAAAGAACTCAGCATTTAGAGATGCTTACAGTAGGAGAAACAAATCAGGATATACAAAATTACCCCTTTACAGCACTTTCATATACATAAGCTCACTTGAACATAAACAGTTTGACACAGACCAATTTAATATAAAAGATAAGGCCACAAAAGGTAAACCAGATTTGAAAAGGATACTCTTGATGAAGATTAGAGCTCCAATACAATATTAATGAAATTCTCTAAAAACACTGTAGGTGCTCAAATGTGATTTCATAAAATATGACATAGCATAAATGCTGAGAATATTAAACTAGATCTAAGACATTGTATTTGGAAAACAAAAGAATAAAGCAAGTTTAATGTTGATATTTAATGAAACATCTTGTTAAAATATTAAATATCTTGAGCAGATTAAAAATGTCTACAGGAAAAAAATCAGCAAAGAGTTTTAATGGGAGAGTGCTAAAACGGTTAGAAAAAACATTTTAATTCAGTTATAAATAGAAATGACATTCCTATATAAGGTTAACAGAATGGTGAAGGATAAAAGGAAATTTTAGAAAATTAAAGGTAATTTCTAGAAAAACAATGAAAAGACTACCACAGATGACAATCAAAGCAGTTGCAAAAATTTTAAAGAAATGAGAGAAGAATATTTTTCCTTGCAGAGATTATAACCTTTTTGGTAAATTATCAAAGTTTCATTGAGCTAAAATTCTTGGTTTTTGTAGCACTTCATTTCCTGTTACATCCTTGCTTAAAACCTTCAATAGTTTCCCAGGAGACTTAGGACAAGCCCGAAAACCCAGCAAATGGCATACTAGGCTTTTCAAGACCAAGCCCCTGCCTATTTCTACTTCACTGCCTGCTTCTCTACTTTCTGGCCATTTTGGATTTCTTTCAATTCTTTGAAAGGTTCTGTTTTTTCAAAAGCCTCCAGTTCTTTCACTTTGCCTCAGGGCATTTGCACCTTTTGTCTAGAAAATGTATTTCCCCAACTAGACCAGGTCCTTCTCATCCTTCGGTTCTCACTTAAATGTTACTTCCTCAGAGTGACCTTCCTACTTCCTCCATAATGGGCAGTTCTCCACCCCTAATGGACAGTTGACCCTTTAACAACACAGGTTTGAACTACCCGGTTCCACTTATACCCAGACTTTTTCAACAGAAGTTACAAGTTTGCCTGTCTCACCTCCCATTCCACCTTCTCTACCTTTTCTGTCTCTGCTCCTCCTGAGAGCAAGACCAACCCTTCCTCTTCTTCCTCCACCTCTTCCTCCTCAGCCTACCAAACAGGAAGCTGAAGATGAAGACCTTTATGATTATCCTCTTTCACTTAATGAATGGTAAATATATTTTCTCTTCCTGTGATTTTTTTTTTTTTTGAGTTGAAGTCTCAGTCTCTTGGCCAAGCTGGAGTGCAGTGGCACACACACTCACAGCCACCCCAGCATCCACCTGCTGGGCTCCAGCGATCCTTCCGCCTTAGCCTTCCAAGAAGCCGAACTACAGGCACGCGCTACCACACCTTGCTTTTTTTTTTTTTCTTTAATGTAGAGACTAGGTCTTGCCAAGATGCTCAGGCTGTTCTCGAACTCGTGGGCTCAGGCAATCCCCTCACCTCAGCCTCCCAAAGTACTGGGATTACAGGCTTGAGCCACATGCCCGTCCCTTATGATGTTAATAACATTTTCCTTTCTCTAGCTTACGTTATTGTAAGAATACAGTATATAATACATACAACATACAAAATATATGTTAATCAACTGCTGATGTTATGACTAAGGCTTCCAGTCATCAGCAGGCTATTAGTATAATGTTTTGGGGGAGTCAAAAGTTATACTCAGATTTTGCACTGTAGGGGGTGTGGGGGAGTTGGTATCCCTAACCCCTGTGTTGTTCAAGGATCAAGTGTACTCCCACAATGCTTTCTAGTCCTCCTCTGCCTCCATCTCAAAACTGTAAGTTATTTGAGGGTAGGAACTACTTCCGTTTCATTTATCACTCAGTGTAACCTGTCGCACAGTCTGGGACATTAAATGAATGAAGGACAGATTCTTAGGATGTCGGTCAGATGATTTGTGAAAGAAATAATTGATAAAGTATACAATAACAATGTGCACAAAACTAGCTCTTGTCTGTCCCAACTATTTTCTATAAGTACAACTAAGATCAAACTTTCTTTTCATTTGCATTGTTAAACTTGAATTTAGTGGTAATATCAGTAATAGTGATTACTAGCAATTAAAGCTAATACATTCCATAAGAGGCTGACAGACCAGGGTGGGGTATATATCTGGGTGTGTGAATAAATTCTAAGATATGTCACATCTGAACCAGCCTCTGGTAATTTCTGAAGAATTCTGCTCATCAGGAAGCTAGTTTCTATAACTGGCCCATGTTAGGGTAATTGGACAAATCCAAGCCAGTAAGTTGTTCTTCACCTATTACTTCATCACCATTTTTTCATGAAGAAGCCATATCTTCTTCATGAAAGTCTGTGAGCATTTAATCTGATTATTATAATACAATTTCATACTGCCAAAAACCTAATCTTTAAACATCATACAAAATCTAAAACTGAGATCTAAAATTGCAGCCTACCTAAAATAATTTAAGGCAATCTTTTAAATATGTATTTATTTACCCATATTTTGTGAACTTCAGGAACCAAAATTGTTCATACTATCAAAATCCCTACCTCTAAGTCAAAAAAGTCATATTGTCAGAAAGCACTTCATGTTACTATTTGATATTATGAAGGATACAAAGTAACAACAGAATTATAAAGCCATAACTATTAAACAGTCAGAAAAGCAAGCCTATTTCAAACCAGTTATGACTGAATTGACAGTAAACTATTAATATCAGACCAGTGCTGTGTATCTAATCTGTTTGTAATTAAAAATCCAGATACAACCCACCATACACACAGTTATTGATTTACCTGCCTGGCACTTGCAAAACGGTCACTTTCCACAGAGAAATGGTCATCTAAAAGTAATAAAAGTTAGTGTTCAAAACAATTTACTCCCAACCAAATCATTACATTCCTCTATTATGTGTGCCCCAAAACATAACATCCCTAAGTTATCCCACCAGCAGCATCCAGCTACACAAGCAATACACAAGCAATACACTGAGCAAAGGAGAAAACCTCAAGTGGTGGAGATCAGCCTGTGCCATACAGCTTTATCAGACTGTACTTTCCCCCATTGACCTTACTCCCCAGGGCACCCTAGAAAGTAACTAAGAAGAAAACGATGCAGGCAAGAAATGATAGCAACAGTACCTTGCATGTTAAGCTGTTTCCACATCCCACAACGATCCAGTCTGAAATAGAGAATGTGTTTGAATACCTTAATGTGATGAAGCCCACTCTATGATATGCAAAGAAGACATGGATCGGTCAAGGGGGATTAGAGCCCAAAAACAAAATGCACAATGTTATTAGCTTAAAATCACAAAAGCAAGTATTTCTCTGCATTCTTAAAACTGAAAGTTATTTTTCTTGCACAATAATTACACTGCTTTTACCTTGATTTATCTTCCCTGCACTTCCAACATATCACCAAGAAAGTTGTATTTTATTTGCCAGTTTAAAAAAGATCAAACCAAAATAAATCACAAACACAAGGTAAGGCATACCATTTGCAGTATGGTCCATTATATTCTGCTATGTATGTTTAGGCAAAAACTTTTGAAAATACAAAAAGCACTATGAAATAATAATGTGTAAGAAAATATTTCTTTTAATTTTATTTATCTATGTAACACATTTATAGATTTTCTTTGTAGAGAGTTTAAAATAATACAAATAAAAGTTAGCATACACTTGACTACCACTCCCAAAAATGTAATGCTCTCCCAGAGATATTATTGGATTGCTGTTACCTTTACAGAACTTGTTCCATGCATTTATACAGTACTGCATGTACCTACCTGATTCTATAATTTTTTGTTTAAGAGTTCCGGAGTACAAGTAAGGATTTACTATATAAGTAAGTCATGTGCAGGTGAAGTTTAGGCTTCTAGCAGGCCCTCTCTCCCTGTGACAGTGGACCTGGTACCCAGTGTGTTGCCACATGCCCGCCATCTCTCCCCACTCCCTCCCTTTCCAGCAATGTCCAGAGTCTATCGATTCCACCCTTGTGCTCTTGTGACCAGTGTTCGGGGCCCACTTATGAGTGAGAAGATGTGATATTCAGTTCTTGTTTCTGTGATAGTTCAATTAGTATGATGTTCTCCAGCTGCACTCATGTTGCTGCAAAGGCCATGATGGTGGTACATATACAAAAAGAGAATATTTTTAAAGATCTATATAATTTCATTTACCAGTATCTGACGATAAATAGATCTAGGTAAAGCAAGTAAATAAGGTTTTTAAAAACTCATTGGATAAAGAGGTATTTTTTGGGGGGGGCTGATGAAAATGTTCTAAAACTGAATTGTAGTGGTAGTTACACAACTCCGTAAATTTACTAAAAAAATCATGCAATGGTACACTAAAAAAAGTAAACTTTATAGTATGAAAATTATACCTTAATAATGCTGCTAAAATGCATATTAAAAACTGCACACTAGGTTCATAGAGACCTGGCAAAAAAAACCTGTACATTATAAAGAAATCAACAAAATGTATGTGCAGGCTATCTATGTAGAATAACTGTCCTGCTTTGGTCAAGATGATTTCTGATCCTGAAGCTCTATGATATTCATCACTAATTTCTAACTTAAGTGACAAAAGTGATTTTCATCAATTATAGAAAAACTTAAGTCCTTTTCTCCCTAACATGAACCACTAAGCATTCTTTTAAGCTAAGTAACTATTTAGCTCTCTTAATGATGGAACTTGTCTAAAAAGCAAAACACAATCACAAAGGGATTTATTTATTTTTTTGAGTCAGAGTCTCACTCAGTTACCCATATGGAGTGAAGTAGCTCACCACAGCCTTGCGCTCCTGGGTTCAAGTGATCCTCCTGCCTCAGCCTCCCAACTAGCTAGGACTACAGGTGCATGCCACCACATCCAGCCAATTTTTTTTGGGGGGGGTGGAAACAAAGTCTCGCTATATTGCGCAGGCTGGTCTGGAATGCCTGGGCTCAAGCAATCCTCCTGCTCCAGCCTCCCAAAGCTCTAGGAGTACAGGCATGAGCTACCATGTCAGGCTACAAAGGGCCTTAAACAGCAGAAAATTCTACTTTCAAGTAGTAAAATTTTCATCAAAGTCCAGTCTTGATATACATATATTTTTTGAGTTGGATTCTCACTCTGTCACCCAGACTGAAGTGCAGTGGCCGCTCCCAGCCACCGCAGCCTCGACCTGCTGGGCTCCAGCGATCCTTCTGCCTCAGCCTTCCATGTAGCTGGAACTACAGGCACGCGCAACCACGCCCAGCTAATTTTTGATTTATTGTAGAGATGAGGTCTCGCCAAGTTGCCCAGGCAGGTCTCAAACCCGCGGGCTCAGGCAATCCACTTACCCCAGCCTCCCAAAGCATGGAATTACAGGTTGAGCCACTGAGCCTGGCCAGTCTTGATATATTAAGACACAACAATAACATATCTCTATAGACTTCACCTCCAGATTTTACTGAAGTCATAATTACAGGAGATGTCCATTTGCAAATTATAATGGCTGCCATTTTACTTCAAGAATATAGCTAAATCACAATATTGAATTCAAGAAGTATCTTCATAGCCTTTATTAGTATAGCAAATTTAATCAAAGTGAATCAAAAGTTATAATGGAACACACAGAAACATGAAATACCAAGTGGTTAATTCAAAACAGATACCTTATGTTGAGCATAAATGATTATGTATAACCTACATTTATGAAGAAACAGAACTAATGACCCTCTGTTAGAAAAGTCTGCATTTCCAGTTGTCCTATCCTGCCATTCTGACGAATCTGAATCCAGCCCCCCATGTGACTGTGTCAGGCAGCCTTTCCAATGCAGCCCGTGAACTTCAAAAAGCATATCTGTACCTCTGGTATCATCCCAGGTATGATGTACAGTAGAACCTCAAAAGATGCCTTGGGGAGTCAGATTCCTAAAGAGAAGCAGAAAGCATGGTTTCGAAGAGCATAGCTTCAAATCAGACCAGTTTGGATGACAATTTTGCTGCTTCTGCTGACTTCTGGATAATCTGGGCAAGTATCTTATTTCCTTTGACATGTATATAGGAAATAAGAAAAACACCTACCTCACAGAGATGTGAGAACACACATACATGCATACATATATTATGCAAATAAATTATTTGCCATAGTATCTGGTATTCAGTATGGGTAAATAAATGGAATATTATAATTTATTATAGAGAAAATTGCCCAAAAGAGAGATCACACCCAAAACTTGACCCCGATTATAACTATCTCAAACACAAATGTTTCTAAGAGTTTAACTCAAAGGACTAACAATCAATTTCAAAGACCTGAATGGGCTAGATCCTTTTAACCTAAAAAATAATTTTTTGTTAATTTCCAAATCTGAAATGTTTAAATGTCATCAGTCTCTTTTAGGTAGAAGATCCTCACCTTCAGCTTTCACATTCATGAACAGAATTGCACCCAAGCTCAAATCTCTGTATGAAGAAATGTACAAAGTTGAGTAAAAAATGAGGCCAGATCTTTGAGTAATTCAGTCATCCATGCACTGCTCTATATTTTAAAAGCATGCTAAAAACTATTAAAAATTATGAACACCAAAACTGTACATCACAAATGATTTCTAATGTTGAGTTTAAGATCGAAAGCAAATTGAAAAAACCTCCAAACAAAATGTTTAAGTGTAGTCTTTCAATTGCATTATTTTCCTAAGTTGAAGTATGTGGTCCAACTGACACCATCATCAGATGATAAAGAATTTTTGAGATTCTATCTCTTCCCTCTACCAAGAAATCTGATGTTGCCAAAAAAAAACACAAAAAACTTAAAATCTAAAATTACCCAATTCTGAGTAAACAGTCTTTTCTTCTTAGAAAGCAACTTCATACTTCAAATGCTGCTGTTCTGGTACCAAAGTTAAAGGTTATTTAAAGGATTTCCCCCACATTTTGTATCTATTTGCTCTTAAATGCCTCATGTTATTACCTGACATCAATTTATTACATATTTATTACATGAATAGTCACATTCCCCACACTAACTGCCAAAACTAAAGCACTATATCAGCGTATCTTCTAGTACCTAGAAGAAATAAGCAACTACCAAATTTATCAGAATGGAAGAGGGGGGGAAGGTGAAATGTTAACAGACATGCTTGAAGAAAACTTATTTTCCCTGCCCCACTTCTTTACAAATTTCTTACAGCCAATTTCTCACATACAGCTTGAATGTTCTATTATAAAGTAAATCGAAATGTAAATTATAATGAAAGGTTAACTTTCTGTTAGAGAAGCCACTGTCATTTCTAACAATGCAACTATTGTTAAGAGTCTCTAACAGATTTTTGGACACATGGCGAAACAAGGCTGGGGGAAGGTATACTTAAAGGAATTCCACCATCTACTTCAGTATGTAATGTAACAATACTGCACCTTCAAAGTAGAAATACCATATAAAATCTGGTTCTCATTAAATGAAACTGCCTTAACCCCATGCAGCATATTTGCAACAGAATACATCTGATTCGCAATCAGTCAACCTTTTATTACTCATCTATGTGAAATGGCCCTGCAATTTCTTTCGGTGGGAGCCTTCCTTTTAAAATCCCAGGGAACACAGTAAATGTCACACTCTGATTTAAATAACTCCAAAAAAATTACAATTAAAACAATGGCATATTTAGTTAGAGAACTTACATAAGTAAAGATCGAAAACCTGAGGTAAAGGGATAAAAAAATCCCTACCACAAGCCCTTAAATCATGCATTAAAAGACTGAGCAAGGAAGAAAGGATGCTCTCAGGAGGGGAAAAAAGCTATTTCTATTTTTTTACTACATCAAATTTTGTTTTAAAAAAACTGAGGCTTAGGAAATATGTCAAATAAACAAAATTAGAATACTAAACTATTTTATATATACATACATATATCAAATTGCCCTGCTGAGTATGTTAAAAAGGCAAGACAATTCAAAGGGATTTGATACCCTCTCCAATTAAGGAACCCCCAACTACTCTGAAATGGTAGATTATTTAACACTCTTTGAATGGTTAACTTTATTTAGTATGCCTTTTTTGGAGTTCTAATATTTAATATAGCCAAACAGAATTTTTGTTCCCTAATTAGGTTTCCTTGTACTTGTGAAATGCTCAGCATACAAGAGCTGGCAGCAGTAGTTCTACAGCTTCTCTCTTCTGGCTCTTTCCCCCCTCACCTACCCTCACCCCCCAAAAAAAAGATTTCCTTCCCAAATGTTCTCTTTTCTGCATTTGTCAACAGAAACACCCACTGGTGGTGTCAAACTGGTAATACTGCTGCAGGCTTCCTTACTCCTGGTTTAAGAGTCAATGCCAAAATGCTCAAAACTAAACCAGTACTTTTAATAAAGAAATTAAAAGGTTTGCTAGGTATTCAGCTATCATATCGTCGAAAAGAGGCACACCTTTTTAAAAATTTATTATGAATGAACCCTAATTGGGTTGTTAAATATAAGATTATACTATCCCTTTCAACACTAAAGATACAGGAACAAGTAAATATAGTATCTTCGCATTCTATGGATAAAATATTTTAAAACACTTAAAGGAATTAAAAACACATTTACATCTAAATTACATTCACATGTAATTCCGACTAGCCTCGGTAAAGATGTCTTTTTTTTTAACCCTACAGCAAGAACAGCTGGAATTGTTCCAGCAGATGTTACCTAAAACGATAATCCTATTCTATACATATTTATGTCTCCTGTTTCAGACAAATGCTCTCAGACAAATTAATTTGTGTAATCTTTTATATTAACTACATAGCCATTACGTTAAAACAAACCTAATTCCGATGCACGAAAAGAAATTATTCTGGCAACAATACTTTCAAAAATCAGCTTAAATTTCAGCCAATTAAATAAAATAGATTGTGTTAACAGAATATTGATCTGCAACTACTTAAGTATCACAGCACCCGTCTAATCTCACTGTAGAGATACTAAGGTCAGGCTTTTCTTATTCAGGCATCTGTGCTGTAACACTTAAGTGAAGCGAAAAACAAAACCCTCAAGGAAGATCTGCCTTTACACTGAAATATGTTCAGGTTATTTTTTCCCCCAACGTGGGCACAAAACGTGTCAATGCGAGAAGGACCTGTTTTTTCTGGGAGACGGTTCCAAATTCCAGGATTCAGTTTCTATGAGGGTCCAAAGGGTATGAAGGTCTGAGAAGGAGCCGATTTCTGCTTCTCCCCACTGTGCATCGTGAACTTCATAGCAACGCATGAAACTTGTTCCGGGGAGGTTGCAGGAGCCGCAGGGCTGGCGGCGGGTCGCTCGCCCACCCTCGCGGGCAGCCAAGGTCAGAAGGGCCGGGGCCGCGGCTCGCAGCCCCTGGCAAGTCTCGGGTTCCCTCGAACTCGGGAACTCGGTCAGGGGTCTCCGGCACGCAGACCCCTCCTTGGCACCAGCGGGAAGGGGCTTCCCTCGCCGCAAGCCCCGGGGAGCTCGCGCCGCGGGGGCGGCGGGGCGGGGACGCCGCAGACCCGCCGCTGAGGGGAGCCCCGCGGGGCGGCCTCGACCCGCAGCCCCTCTTTCACACCTTCTTGCCTCCCCACACCCCAAAATACAGCCCCAGTCCCTCCCGCGAAGCCCTTTCAAAGGCGCAATGGAGCGCTGAAGAGGGGCAATTCCAGACTGGGACACCCTCGTCGCGTCGCCCCGTGCTCGGGGAACCGGTGCCGCCGCCCCTTCTCTCTTCCGCCTAGAGGGACCGGGTGGGTCCCCTCTTTCAGGAGAAGCTGGGTGGACGCGAGGCCGAAGTGAGGGCAAGAAGGCTTGGCGGGCGGGTGGCGGCGCGACTACTCACCCCGCCGAGTCCCCCACCTCCAGCCGGAGATCCCACAGCTCCTGAGGCTGCCGTCGCCGCTTTACCTTCCCCAGCAGCAGAGGCAACTAATCGAAGCCTCCAGCCCCGCCCTCTCACAGAACCGAACGCGCAGCCTAATTTGCTAACTGCCCCGCCCCGGCCGGCCCCCTAGGACCAATGGAAAAGCGCTTCAGGTTCCGCCAGGTCCCGCCCTCTCTCCGCCCACTGGTGGTAGGAGCCAATGCAGAGAAAGCACTCGTTCCCGGGCTCGGGCTCGCGCTCCCCGCTCGCGCTGCTCGTGCCCGGGTCCCAGAAGCCGAAGACCACTGATTCCTTATACAAGCCCTCCTGCGCGCGCACGCGCACGGGCGCGCCGCGCTTCTTTACACGCCAGGTTTGGTTGCCCCGCCAGGCCCTAGCAACCTGGACTGGGGAGGCTGAGAGGGGCGGGGCTGGAGCCGCGAGCTGACGCCAGGGTCGGGGGGAGTGCGAGGGGGGAGGAGGGGAGATCGTGACTTAGAAAGGGGTTGCTGCGGGGCTGGGGGGGGGGGGGCGAGGAGGCCCCGGAATCCGCTTGTCGTTGCGGAAAAAAAAGGGGAATCCTGCCTGCAGTGCAGCTATCCTGGCCTCCCTCCAGAGGGACCCGTGCAGGGGGAGTAGGAGGTCGAGGAAGAAGAGGCACAGCACATTTGGGTCAGGAGCTGGGGCAGTGCTTGGAAATAAAGGATAGAGGTTGATCTATCTCTGTCACTGGTAAAAATGAAGTCTATTGCTGCTGCTGCTGCCCAACTGTTGCAGCTGCGCGTGCGCGCACACACGCACATATACATACACATACACGCACATTTATCTAGCAGCGTGTAATCCCTTGGGTGAGTTAGAAGCAAAGAACTAGCAGCCTGAGAATTCCTTATACAGCAGCTGGGCGCATACAAACGGCTGTTGAAGCAGCAGCAGCAGCAGCAACCTTCAGCTCCGCTTCGGTCCGATGCTGTCACACAGGAAATGGCATAAAAGCAATGAAGTCATCGCCCAACCAGTAGAAATGTGATCTTAACACCCACCATAGATCAGATTTCCAATGAGGATGAAGAGGTGATGAAATGGAAGGAGATACATTTCCAATGCCACTTTTTGAAAATGAAGAAAATAATAATAATTTTTAAAAGACATTGGGGAGAAACCTATGTCAAGCTGCATAATAATTTCCACTTTAAAAAGTAAAGAGGAAAAATAGGGTCTTTTCTGGTTTTTAGGAAAAGGACAGAAAATAGGCAGTGTATGAAGTCATAGCAGCCACCAAATTAGAAATATGCAGTACTGTAATAGGAAATAGATATCTGGGATCAAATCCACTTAATCTATTCCTGTAGTGAATCTGGTAACAATATGTAGGAATATGTTGGGTTTGGTCACTTGATGCCAAGCCAATAAGGGTTTTCTTCTTCATAACTGGTGAATATTTGATGAGAAAATGACAGTACCTGCTTTCTCTTCAGCTTTTCAAGAAGCATATTAGAAAAATTTTACAGGTAGGAACAGTGAATTAGCAATGAGGGAAAATGGAGTCAGAGGCAGCAACAGAGAGCTTCGAAGAGTATCTTGCCTCTTCCAGATGCAAAGTAACAGTGCTGTGACCTGGAACCTCCCCAATGTGGCCATGTGGAGCCAGGACTCCTGGGGCAATCACTCCATTTTCATCCTGTATGTTGGTGCCTTTGTACTAGAAATTTCAGCAGCATTCCCTTTGAATCAAATGAAGAATGGTTTATCTGTATAGATTCGGAGCAAGTTAAGGAAAAAACAATAACTGAACAACCTTTGATATGGGTTCAATTTAGTATTAGGTAGTAATATTAGATGCCTTATAAAGTGTCATTGCATATATATAAATATGATCTTCGTGCCCTTCCTCTTGGGGACATTTGCTTTGATCTGGTTTTGAATAGTGGTGAAGGGTTTCTTGGAGTCACATCTAGTTTATTTAATTCCTCTTTTGGTCAAAAACTAACCTTTCTAGAAGGTTAGTAAGAGCTTAAAAAAGAACCATGCTGCCATTTAGCTGAACTCTTTTCTTATGTGGAACGAACACTAATACTTGCCATTGAGTGAAAGCCGGCTATGCACCAAGAACTTTACATATATTTACGGTTACCAGATAAAATACAAGATGCCCTGTTAAATTTGAATTTCAGATAAACAACAAAGTTTTAGTATAAGTATGTATTTTTATCCTGGATACATGTGAGACAAGGCTAAAAGACTAAATAAACCTTCTAACCATTGTCCCAAAAAATGTATGAAATACTCTTCTGGGCCTAGACCTCATAATGCAATCAGGAGATAACCTTGAGAACCAAATCAATGTGTAAATGTGTAGTGTTTGTAGAAAGAGATGAGCATACTTATACTAAAAAATTATTTGTTGTTTGTTTATTCAAATTTAACTGGACATCTATTCTCATTTAGTAAATCTGGCAACCCTACATATATTATCTCTCAGCCTCTCAATTCTCTGCAAGATTCTTGCCTTTTCCAAGTGAAGAAACAGCTTCAGAACCTCCCTAGTATCTACGGTATATGCTTTTTTGCCCTTTTAATAGAACACTAACTGTGTTCAGGTATCCACCCCCTTCACACTACCAGGGACTGATTAGTCTCAGCCAATCAATGTGTGGCCTAATTAGACTGAAGGAAAGGACTTAACATCCCATGGTTTCAGAGAGAAGTTTTCCCTGTCTATCCCGCAGGATGAACAAGGAAGCAAGTGCCCCCATTGCTGGCAGCCATTTTGTGATTAAGAGGAAAGTCATAAAGTCTATATACTAAATATGGCAGAATTGAAAAATGGAAAGTAAAAAACAAGTTCTTAATGATGCCACTGAGATGTTTTAATTAAACAAATTCTGCCTTTTCCTTGCATTTAAGGCAGTTTGAGTCAGAGTTTTTATGATATGCCACAGAAACATCTCACTACAGATGTCAGAACCCATGTGTGCTACTCATTATGGGTCTCAATAATAAATAAACAAGTGGTAATCAAGATGTGAGACATTTTTATCCTGGATATATGTGGGATAAGTTTAGAAGACTAAATAAGCCTTCCATTTGTTGTCAAAAAGCATTTATGAGATACCCATCTGGGCCTAGACCTCACAATGCAATCAGGATCTGGTAGAAAAGCCTAAGAATCAAATCAGTGTGTAAATGTATAGTGTTTGCAGGAAGAGGTGAGAACTTCTCAGAGCTTAAATCAAACTGCCAGGTTTTACATGTTTTCATTTAAAGTTTATGCCATTTGGGAAAATGTCATTTTAGAAATTTGAGTCCAGTACCTTATTTTTAACTAATAAAGCCTCTATTCCTGTCCCCCAGGCACTAAGTTTAACCACAAACAGTATAGAAAGAACAGAAATCTCAACCTCAACCCTTTAACTAAATTTCTTCTGCACCTTGAGCAAAACTTTAATTTTCAGGACTTTGTCTCTCTAACCAAATGAGCGGTATCTCTGAGCAGTACAGTGACTATCACAATCCTAGACAATGAAAGTTGGCAAGGGAATTATAAATAGTAACTAAATTCTAATGTCTTGTAGGAATTTGGCAGCAGGAAGTAAATAAAAACATTTTTGTGTGTTATATGTTATATGTTAAAAGCAAAAAAGGGAGAAAGAAGAGAAGGAAGAAAATAAGTGAGGGAGAGAGGGAAGAAGGAAGGAAGGAATGAAGGGAGGGAGGCAGAGAAGAAAGAAGGAAGGAGGGAAGGAGAGAGAGAGGGAGGGATGAATGGAAGGAGGGAGGAGAGGAAGGAGGGAGGGAAAGAGGAAGGGAGGAAGGAAGGAAGGAAGGAAAGAAGGAAGGAAGAAAAAAAGAAATGTCAGCTTCAAAAGACCCAAGAAAGAAAACCACAGAAGAGAATGCCATATGAAAGTGGTTTGTTGCTATGGCAGTGTAACTTAGTGGCTAAAACCATGGACTCGGGAACTAGATGGCCTGGGTTCAAATGTTGGCTCTAGTTATATCCTTGGGCAAATTGCTCAACTTCTCTACACCTCCTCTGTAAAATGGAGTTGAAGAAGATAATGGTAGTGCTTATTTCATAGGTTTAGGTGAGTGACTATAAAATACTCAGAAGAGTATCTGACCCATAGTAAGGATCAGATAATAATAAAGATTAGTTGTTGCTGAACAGGCTCAGTTCTGTTGGGGATATAAACAAAGTAGTTTATTTTTCTCCAATCACTACTTTGAGACATGTTTTTATGGCAAATTTGCCTTTCATGTCCCTTCACTTTGGATAATTTTTTTTACTTTTAGGTCTTCTTTAGTTATTAAAAATCAATCCAGTTTAAGACTTGAATGTTATTTTGATTTAAATGCACTTCCCCCCCTTCCCACCAATCACCTGCCAGGCATGTAGCTCAAGGCAACTGAAGTGCCCAGGGGATGTGGTGGGTCCTTACACTTCTACTCTAGTTCCTTAAGGAGATGGTCAGTTCCCTCACCAAGCTTAACTCCCCTGACCACAGGGGATTGTAGGAGGCAAAGGAGAGAAGGAACCCTCAGCTCTTGGCTTAACAATCCATGAAAGCCCCTTTGAATGTGGGCTATATTTAGTGACTCTGCTAACAAATAAAATATGACAAAAGTGATGGTTATGGATAGTCATGACCTGAGACTAGGTCATAAAAGGTGTTGCAGCTTCCTCCTTGTGCTCTCTCTCTCTCTCTCTCTCTCTCTCTCTCACACACACACACACACACACACACACACACACACACACACACACACACACATCACTCACTAAGGGGGAAGCCTTAGTGTCATGTCATGAGAACACTTTCAAGATGCCCTATGAAGAGATCCATGGGATGAGTAACTGAAGCCTCCTGCCAATAACCATGTGAATGTACTATCTTGAAAGCAGTTCCTCCAGCCCCAGTCAGGCCCTTGATGACTGACATCCTGAATGCAACCTCATGAGAGACCTTGGGCCAGAACCACCTAGCGAGGCCACTCCTGAATTCCTGACCCATAGAAGAAATTATCCTCTCAGCAATAGAAACCATTTATGGAGTGCTACTATGTGCCAGAAACTTTCCTTACATTTTCTCATTTATTCCCACAACAGTTCTGCAAGGAAGACATCTTTCTGCCTTTCAAAAAGATATCAAAGTAAAGTTACTATCTTCTTATGGGAACCAAATGATAATGATGTCCATGAAGGTATATGAGTGAAGCATCTCTGTTGTCCATTTCACACTGTTCTTTTGCTTACTTATTTAGCTCAAGTGCAAGATGACTTGATAAGCATCTTACTAGTATCCCTCCCTCAAAGGGTACTGACTGTTTGTTTGTTGAGTCAGGTCTCATTCTGTTGCCCAAGCTGGAGTGCAGTGGCATGAAACACAGCTCAGCGCAGCCTCAACCTCCTGGGCTCAGGCCATCCTTCCACCTCAGCCTCCTGAGTAGTTGGGACTACAGAAACATGCCATCATGCCTGGCTGTTTTTTATTTTATTTTTTGTAGAGGTGAGTTCTCCCTATATTGCCCCTGCTGGTCTCAAACATCCTGGACTCAAGCAATCCTCCCACCTCTCCCTCTCAAAGTGCTGGGATTACAGGCATGAGCCACTATACCTGGTGGTTTTGACAGTTTAAAAGGACCCTAAAAGATGCCCTCCCCATGAATATGTGCAGATAGACTGAGATGCAATGCTTAATATCTTATCTTATCTCGAGATTTTAACTTGAAAATGGGAAAAAAAATTTAAAACACAGCATTATCTTGTAAAGAAAACAAATGGGTTCATAGAGTGTAAGTACTAAAAAGTAATTAAATGACTGTGCCTTTCATTTCTTTAGGTTAACATCAGACCTGACTCAATGCAATTTTACAGTCTTTTTATAAAGCATCTTGGAATTCTGAGACAGTTATATTTAAAAACATGTACCATGGAAAACATGTGGATCTTGTTTCTTAAATCCATGAAACAATTCCTGCTCTTTGTAAATTTGCTGATCTGGTCATCATTAGCATAACAGTGGACTTTTGTGTGCACTCCTGTTTGATATCTACACAGTGTAAAACAAATTGGAGACTGGGTAAAGAAAAATAGTTACTGTCATTAGAAAAATAATCTTCGAATGGGTCCCTGTTATCCAGTTGTGTCACCTCTCTTGATCAATGTATGATATTAATCACTTTGTCTTAAAAGTAAGAATTGTGTTTTATTCATTTTTGGTTTTGTTTTCCCAATGCCTAACATAGGACCTGACACACAATAAGCATTTACTGAATTAATTAAATAATGAACTGATCAGTGAGTTCCCACACCATTTCAGGCTGTGTTGACATACAACAGAGGAAAATTAAGGATTAAGACAATAACCCGAATAATGCACATTTAAAAATAGAAGAAAAGAAAGATGAACACAAAGTAGACAGATAAACTAAAGCCATCCCATTTGGAAGAAATGGGTGGAGATAAAAAGGCATGATGATTAATTTTATGTCCACTTGACTGGACTAAAAGGTACCCAGAAAGCTAGTAAAACATTATTTCTGGGTGTGACTGTGAGGATGTTTTTGAGTGAGATTAGCATTTTAAGCAGTAGGCTGGGTAAAGAAGATTCATCCTAACCAACGTGGGCAGGCATCATCTAATCCATTGAGGGTCTGAAGAGAACAAAAAGGCAGAAGACAGGTGAACTCATTCTCTCTGCTGGAACATTCATCTTCTCCTGCCCTTAGGCATCAGAACTCCTAGTTGTCAGGCCTTTGGACTTCGGGACTGAATTATACCACCAGGCTTCCTGGTTCTCCAGCTTGCAGATGGCATACCTTGGAGCTTCTCAGCCTCTAGAATTGTGTGAGCCAATTCCTGTAATAAATTTCCTCTTATATACGAGGGGTGACCCCCCAAAAAACAAAATGTATTTATAAAACATTGTGTATTTATTCTTACATGTTTAACCTTCAGTCAATACACCTACTGAGACACTTTTTCCACTGCTCAGTTTTTGAATTTGTCAATTTTGATGCCTTTTAGTGCTTCTGCCATTTTTTGTTTCACTTCTTCCACATTGACAAAACATTTCCCTTTGAGGACTTTTTTCATCTCAGGAAACAAACAAACGTCACTTAAGACGAGATCAGGTGGATAGGGAGGGTGGGGCACGGGAGTCATGCTGTTTGGGGTCAAAATCTACTGAACACTCAGTGTGGTGTGGGCAGGTATGCTCGTAAATCACCTATCATGAAATGCACAAGCACATTGGAAGAATATCCAAAAATAAAATTCACTGAAGCTGAATACAGCCTCTCACAACAAAGCTAGCTGGTACACTGATGCTGATGGGTCCCTAGAACACTTACCTAGAGGGTAAAGCCTGTACTACAAGGGACCTGTCCTCCAAAAAATAATTCCCCCTCGCATATTAGGAAAAATATGTTGAACTCATATTGAATCTATGAGAGGAAAAAGTGTGTTGTAATCAAGAGCATGAGCTCTGAAGACAGACCTGGTTTGAATTCTGTCTCTACCACTCACCTGTTACTAAAGTTTCATTCATTCATTCATTCAAAAAATGTGGCACTGGGAATATGAGGGCCAAAAAAGGGAGGTAAAGCCTTTCCTTTATGAACTTGTATGTTAGTGGAAACTTACCCTTTTTCAAAGCCTCCACGTTCTCATCTGTAAGGTGCCAATAACAATACTTAGGAAACATAAGGTTTCTGTGAGACTATCTCCTTAAGATAATGTATGCAAAATGCCTGCACATAGTTATTGCTCACAAGACAGCAGCTGTTACCATCATACATGTTTTGCTTTTTTTTCATTGAACACTAAGTTGTACTTTCCCATGTTAAAAAAAAAACAACAACAACCTTTGATGGGGTCACCATGGGATTCCTGCAATATCAGCGGGAATATAGGTGCGTTCTTCAAGGACAAGAGTAGGGCTCAAGGGAACTTCATTTTCCCTTTTGCTTTCCAGTCCTAGTGTTGGTAAGGCTTCCTGCAATCAGTAATCTCTGAGGAACCTCACCTTTTTACTTTCACCTCTTGAACCCTTCCAACCTTTATGTAAGCAATTCCCTCCATTAAGTTCTCTCTGTTTGCTATATCTAGAGTGGGTTCTGTTTTTCTGCTTGGACCCTGACAGAGATATTGTTTCATTTTACCTTCCTATTTTAAAAGAAACTCTAGAAAATAAATATCAATTGGATGGTTGTAAGAAGAATTCAGATTTGAAAAATGGATCAGATGAGGAAAAGTTGCATACGAAGGGGGACTCTTTTGCATAGGACATCCTCCCACTCCAAGTTCAAAGAATGATCCAGCCATAAATGTCAAGAGTACAGTGGTTGAGAGACCCTGGTATAAATGAATTAAGTGGAATTTTCATTCACTGCAAAGTACCATTAACAGCTCTACAAAATGCCTCTCCTGCTTGTCTCACTGACTTTTAAAAATAACAACTTTATTGAAATATACAGTAATTCACATACCATAAAGTTCACCCTTTTAAATTGTTAAATTCAGTGTTTTTGTATAGTCACAAAGATGTCCATTGATCACCACTATCTAATTTCAGAATATTTTCATTGTCCCCAAAGAAACATCGTTCTCATTAGCAATCACCCCCATGTCCCCCACCTCCAGTCCTACAGTGCCATTTGCTTTCTGAAAGCAGCAGGCACCAAAAATTATCTTACTATGCATTTTATAAGAACAGGCCCCTTTCTAGAAAGGAACAAAGATTGTTTCCTTGCTTTGTTTTGTAACATTGATACATGTATGTGGTTCTATATAACTGAAAAGTTTTCAAAAACTTTAGATTGTCTAAAAAGGCATTGCCCAGTGAGTGGATTCTGTGTCAGGGGATCTGAGCCTGAGATTATGCATTTTCTTTTTTTTGGTGCCGAAACCCGGAACAAACCAGAGATTATGCATTTCTAATGAACTTTCAAGTGCTGACAGTACTAATGGTCTGTGGACCACATTTGGGTAGCAAGAGGGTTGAACCGAGTAGCCCAAGTGCCTGGGCAGGGGACTTTTATATAACCCCTTGTGTATTCTCCAGGAATCATTTGTTGAGCAACAACTTTTTGGAGATATAATTCACAACCCATAAAATTCACCCATTTAAAGTGTACCATTCAATGGTTTTTAGTGTTTTGACAGAATCGTGTAACCACAATCAATTTTTGAACATTTTCATCGCCCCAGTAAAAAATCCTATATCCATTAACAGTCATTCCCCATTTCTCTCCAATCCCTCCACCCAGCCTTAGGCAACCACCAATCTACTTTCTGTCTCTATAGATTTGCCTTTTCTGAATATTTCATATAAACGGAGCCATACAAGATATTGTCTTTTACATCTGGCTTCTTTCATTTAGTACAATGCAGTCAAAATTCATCCATGTTGTAGCATGTGATAGTAATTCATGCCTTTGTATTGCCAACTAATATTTCATAATGGATATTCTGTTTGTCCATTCATCAGTTGATAGACATTTGTGTTGTTTCCACTTTTTGACTATCATGAATAATGCTGCTAGTTTCAGTAAATGTTGGATTTTATAACTAAAGGTTTTGCTTCTGTGTTATTGATTAATTGATTGATTGTTGCTTCATGGTTAACTGTCACTGTTCACTGCCAACTGCCAGGAAAGATTACACATAACACATTAACATTATAGGCTGGTTTCAATGAATTTATCAAGTGTTTTTCTCAGAGCTACTTTTGAAAGGGAGAGAGTAAGAGAGAAATGGAGCGACTACATCTGGGATGATGTGGAGGTTGGAAAAAGGCTGGGGCACCCAAAATCAACACTATTGCCTAGATCGTGCCTTGTGTAAATGCGTTCATTATAGATAGCATTTCCAAAGAAGCCTGAGATTTTGCAACCCTTTAATTGACATGTGTAGTTAGATATTCCTTTGCCTGGAAGCCAATGAATAGACAACAATATACAATAATATCCTATCCACAATATCTTTGCTTTGGTGTGAGTGTCCGCCAAAGTTTATGTGTTGGAAACTTAATCCTCAGTGCAATAGTGTTAAGAGGCAAGACCTTTAAGAAGTAATTAGGTCATGAGGGCTCTGCCCTCATGAATGGATTAATGCCGTTATTGTGGGAGTGGGTTCCTAATAAAAGGATGAGTTCATCCCCCTTCCCCTCTTTCCCTTTCATATGTGCTCTCTTGTTCTTCTGCCTTCTGCCAAGGGATGGTGCAGCAAGAAGGCCCATGCCATATGCTGGCCCCTCAACCTTGGACTGCCCAACCTCCAGAACTGTAAGAAATAAATCTCTGTTTGTTATAAATTACCCAGTCTCCGGTATTCTGATATAGAGGCACAAAATGAACTAAAATGATCTCAAAGTTATATATTTTACACTAGTGAAGATAATTAATGAGAAAAAAATCTTTTGTTTTTATTTGGCTAATCTATGCAATGTTTTCATGAGTTGACTGCCTTATTTATGAATCACTAAAAGAAAAGTTTTTGGTTTCCCTTCTTTTTTCATTATGCCCATGTTTATTATCAATTTGAAGGAAAAATAATTAGGAAAATACAGCTTATGATGATGGGCTGCTCCGTTTGTGTATTCCCACTGTGATAAGTACAGTGTTTTCTATATAATAGCTACTTACTAATCTTTGTTGGGCAGATGAGCTCAAGCCAACCTGACCATTTGTTAGCAATTCTTGTGGGGGAAAAAAAGGTTTTATATGTGAGAGACTCACAGAATTAGCTTAAGTGGAATAGTGAGATTATTGATAGATGTCAATTGGTTTCAAAATCTCTCTCCTGCTAGAACAGCAATATAGTTGTTCTCTTGATTTTAGAAGCTGGTGTGTACAAATTCCCAAGTTTTTTGCCTTAGCCATTGTATTGCATAACATTGCATAACAAATTACCTCTAAAATTCAGTGACTTCCAATTACTTACCTTGATTGTTAATCTGCAATTTTAGCAGGGTTTGACACAGACTGGTTGTCACTGTTCCATGTGGCATTAGCTGGGATGTCTTGACTGGGTTTGTAGGATACACTTTTAAAAGTGGCTCACTCACCTGCCCAGTAAGTTGGGACTGACTGTTGGTTCCTTTTCATGGTGACCTCTCCATAGTGTGATCTGGCCTTCCTCGCAACACAGTGACTGGGTAAACAACAATGAGCACCCCAAGAGAACCAAGTGGAAGCTGTACTGCCTTTTTTAACCTAGCCTTGGAAGTCACACTGTGACACTTTTACCACAATCACAAGCCCACTCAGATTCAAGGGAAGAGAACATAAACCCCCATCTCTCAATGGGAGGAGTAAGAAGGATATGTGGGATGAGAGGTACTGTTACAGCCATTTGGGGAAAATACAATCTGCTGTGGGGATTATTTATGATCCTTCTCCATGTCCCCATTTTCCAAATTTTAAAGTTTTTTCTGTTTGTCTTTATGATGATATTTTTTCCAACTGCCTCCTCTAAACTTGGTAGCTATAACATCTCAGAAACTAACATTCTTTAAAATAATTTGTATTGAGGCAGATTGTCCTTACAGTGTACTAAAGGTGTCAGCTGAGTGTCTTTCTAGAATGGGAGAGTGACTTTTTTTTTCTTTTGGCTTAAACAACATTTATTTCTCACAGTCCTGGAGACTGGAAGTCTGGAAGTCCAAAATTAAGATGTGACTAATTTGGTTTCTGGTAAGGGCCCCTTCCTGGCTTGCAGATGGCTGCCTTGTCACTGTGTCCTCACATGGTGGAAAAACAGCAATCTCTCTCTGATAGAGTGTCTTGCTAGGCTTATTCTTCCATATAATTCTAACCTGTATTTAGTTTGGAGAAGAGAATGGCACACAGGAAAGCTTATCCCTAAATAAAATAAATGAGAGAGAGATATATATACATATTGCCTGGAGGTAGCTTTAAGTCAGTTTTGGGAAGGTCCTATGGTATAGGTGATACATGGATATAGGTGGATTCAGGGAACACTTTTACAGACATGTGTAGAATAATAAGTGATCTCTATTTTGGGATTATCATGGCAAATTATCAAAATTTTTAAAATACTAAAAGTTGAAAGAATTGTGCACTAAACATTCATATACCCACCATCCAGATTCGACAATTAGCATTTTACTTTGTTTCATCACATACCTATTTATTCATCCATTCAGTTACGCCTCAATCATCTTTTTTTTTTTTTTTTGAGTTGGAGTCTCACTCTGTCACCCAGACTGAAGTGCAGTGGCCGCTCCCAGCCACTGCAGCCTCCACCTGCTGGGCTCCAGTGATCCTTCCGCCTCAGCCTTCCAAATAGCTGGAACTACAGGCGTGCGCTACCATGCCCGACTAATTTCCGACTAATTTTTTTTTAATTTATTGTAGAGATGAGGTCTTGCCAAGTTGCCCAGGCAGGTCTCGAACCCACGGGCTCAGGCAATTCACTCACCTCGGTCTCCCAAGGCGCAGGATTACAGGCTGAGCCACCAAGCCCGGCCCTCAATCATCTTTTAAAAATACATTTCAAAATAACCTGCAGTCATCAATAGATGAAGTAGCATATTTTGAGTTCTATTTTAAAATGTGGATAGTTTCTGTCCTATTTCAATCTATCTCGTAAAAATTATATTTGACAAATATTGAATCAGGTGCACTCAATCTTTTCTCATTATATTAAAAATGAAACCTATGAGAATTTAGTGAAGTTCCTGGAAAAACAAACTGTCAAGATTGAGCTCTGTGATGCATATTCTTATTTAATGTGTTTAAGAGCATATCTTTGCCTTGACTTGAAAATGGAATAAAAACTCATATGAAGGGGGACCCCCAAGAAACCAGTAAGTGTTCTAGGAACCCATTGGCATCAGTGTGTTAGCTAGTGTTGTTGTGAGAGGCTACATTCAGCTTCAGTGAATTTTATTTTTGGAGAGTCTTTTTAACACATTTGCCCATTTCATGATGGATGATTTACCAGCGCACCTGCCCACACTGTGCTGAGTGTTCAGCAGTTTTTGACCAAAAATGGCATGACTTCCTGCCCCACCTCCCTGTTCACCTTATTTTGCCCTGGGCGACTTTTATTACTTTCTCCCAATGAAAAAAGTTCTCTAAGGGAAACGTTTTGTCAGTGTGGAAGAGGTGAAACAAAAAACAGCAGAAGCACTAAAAGACATCAAAATAGACAAGATCAAAAATTGTTTTGAGCAGTGGAAAAAGTGTCTCAATAGGTGTATCGCATCAAAAGAAGAGTACTTTGAAGGTGACTGAAGTTTAAACACGTAAGACGAGATACACAATTTTTTATAAATAAATGCTGGATTATTTTGGGTCCCCCCTTGTATACATTAAGAAAATGTTAAACATGATTAAATTAAAATGTCAACAATGATTACCTAATTTCCTCTGGTTGGTGGACTTATGAATGATTTTCCTCTGGCTTTATACCTTGTTTTGTACTGTGCATATTTTTACCATAAATATAATTTGCTTTTATAGTCAGAATACATAAATAATTAAATTTACTTCTTTTAAAAATAAGTATTGGCCAGGTATGGTGGTACATGCCTGTAATCTTGACAAATTAGGAATCCGAGGTGGGAGGATTGCTTGAGGCAGGAGCTCGAGAACAGCCTGGGCAACACGGCAAGACCCTGTCTCTACAAAAAAAAATTTAAAAAAAAAAATTAGCCAGGTGCAGTGACATACACTTGTAGGCCCGACTACTTAGGAAGTTGCGGCAGGAGGAGCACTTGAGCCCAGGAGTTTGGGCTACAGTGAGCTATGATCATGCCACTGCACTCCAGCCTTGGTGACAGAGTGAGATTCTGTCTCTTAAAAAAACAAAAAGTATTGAAGAGGGGCTGAGTTTTCTTTTTCTTTATTTCCATGTCATGTTTGCTGGAGGTTGCCATGGTAGAAAAGGAAAGGTCTTGGTTGGGCGCGGTGGCTCACACTTATAATCCCAGTACTTTGGGAGGGCAAGGTAAGAGGATTGCCTGAGCGCATGGTTTCATGACCAGCCTGGGCAACTTGGTGAGACCTCGTTTCTACAATAAATCAAAAAATTAGCCGGGTGTGTTGGTGCATGCCTGTAGTTCCAGCTACTTGGAAGGCTAAGGCGGAAGGATTGCCTGAGCCCAGTAGGTCGAGCTGCAGTGGCCGTGTGAGTGCCACTGCACTCCATTCTGGTCAACAGAGTGAGATTCCAACTCAAAAAAAAAAAAAAAAAAGAGGAAAAAGAAAGGTCTTGGTCACAGCCTAGGCTCTTTATTCAGCAACAGGTATATGAAACTGTTGGCCCAAGGCTTGCAGGCTGTAGCTACTCCTGCTGAATGAATCAGTGCAGATGGGAATACCAGTTAAAGCAGGTGTGCTTTTTGTTTTTACAATATCGATTCATATTTATCACCCATTTGAAATTTTGAGTGGCATGGTAGACACCTTGGTGCACCACCCCAAGCCCCCTACTACAGAGTCACCTGGTCCAGGTGGCCTACATCCTAGGCATAGACACTTCCATCTGCACCTTGGTGGTAGAAAAGAGACCACTTTCACTGCCCCGTGCCAGGAAGGAGAGAAGAGGAACTGCCATAGCAAGGGAAATTCAAGTCTTGCTGCCTCAGCAGTCGGGAGTGCTGGCCCTTCCAGGAGTTGCCTCCACTACAGAGAGCCACCTGGTCCAGGTGGCCTACATCTGATGAATGACAGATGCAAGGTTATAAAGGCCTGGCTGTCTGGGCCCAAATCAGGGCGAAGCTCCAAAACTTCCCCATTCCTGCTCCCCCCTCCTCCCGTCTACAACACTTGACCTGGAGGGCACTTCCTAATAAACATCCTGTGTCCATCTCAGAGTCTGCTTCCTGGGGAACCCAACCTGTGACAAGTCTCAATTCTTATTTTATTTCTTCACTAAAAATTCATCTCATGTTCAATAGAGAAAGGAAACCATTATAGGAGGAAATAAGGAGTGGAAGGGCATTTTATAATTTAGCAAGTTATCAGTGCAGATAGCTAACTTTTCCATTAACCCAAAAAGCGTCATTGTCACTAGGCAACTCGGGCTAAGATCATTTCTAAAGTCTCATTATTTACAGAGGAATCTGCAAATGGATCAGCCTTCCTAACATGCGCCTTCCCTGAAAAAAATGTAACTTCCTGCTGATATTTTGGGACTAGTGGCCCTTTTGTACCACTCAAGTCTTCTTCCTCACTAGAGACATATTGATCACAGGAATGTCCCGATTTCCCAACCATCTGCCTGCAGAATGGCCCCAGACTTTCTTTAACTCATTGCCAGAAGAAAGCCTTATAGCTCTTAAGATAAAATTCAGGGAAAGCCAAAGTCTGACCATTTTTCTAAAACAGACTACATTTCTAAGTGCTTGCTCCAGAAACAGGAATATAGAGAATAAACATGGAGGCCATGTACTGCTCTAGAGTGGATGAGGGAAGAAAGAAAATTGTGAAAGCATCGGTTGGTAGTAGTCAGGAAGGAAGCAGGTGGGCCATCACCGGGTGCAGCTAGAGAACCAGGGAGGAGTTGGAGGAGCATCAGAATCCCCCATAAGGTGCCCTGTCACAACTCCCCACTGTCCCCCAGGGCCCCAGGCCTGCTCCTAGCCCAGCCCTAGCCACTTACCATATTGCACACCTCTGTTTCTAGGCACAGAGGCTTCCATCTGCACCTTGGTGTTAGAAAAGAGACCACTTTCACTGCCCTGTGCCAGGAAGGAGAGAAGAGGAACTGCCATAGCAAGAGAAATCCAAGTCAGCCCCTTCAACAGTTTCTCACAGGAACACTGCCATCAGAATCTGTTTAAGCTCCACAATACTACCACTGTACTTCTGGGACATTGGCTAAATGTACTTTTCCAGCCCAACCTGGGCCCTTAACCTCTATAGACCTGCTTCTGAGAGAAAATGCCATCAATTAAAAATAAACCTTTGGAGCAAAATCTCCTTGTAAGTTGAAGCCACTCTCCTTCTCCTTCTCCTCCTCCTCCTTTCCCTCCTCCTGCTCTATATATACACGCTGCTTTAGAAAAAACTGTCCCAAGCCACGTCTTTCCCTCTGTTCTCACACACAACAATCATCAATACAGAAGAAGACTTCTGTGACCAAATGTGGGGTTTCTCCATACCACCAAGCAGTGGACACCAGCTGAGTGTCCTCCAATCCAATTCCAACACTATCTACCTGGAGATAGTGTCAGATTCCACAGGGTGAGGGCTCAGTCCCCAAGACCTCACTCCCCCCATATACCAGTTCCAAGTCTGGGTCTCCAGAACTCCTGACCAACCCAGCTTCAAGTTGGGGTTCCTATAACTCCCTCTTTGGGTTTGACTAATTTGTTGGAGTGACTCACAGAACTCAGGGACACACTTACATTTGTTGGTTTCTATACATGGTGAAGAGATGCATAGGGTAAGGTATGGGGAAAGGGGTGTGGAGCTTCCATATCCTCCCTAGGTATGTCATCTTCCAGGAACCTTCAGCTATCCTGAAGCTCTTTGAACCATATCCTCTTAGGTTTTCATGGAAGTATTCCTTCCCCCAGGGTATAGGAGACCCTCTCTGGGGAGGGTCTTCAGACCCACAATCAGAAAGACAGAGAAAGATTAGAGGCAGGTGATAGGAGGACAGGAGAAGTTGAAAGAGTAAGATTCTGTTTCCTGAGGCCTAAAGCTCTCCGACATTATAACAAAAGACTGTAACAAAGGTTATGGGAGTTATTACCCAGGAACCATGGACGAAAATCATTATCTATAATGGTTATCTAACACCATACATACACATAGTATATATATATATATATATATATATATATATATATATATATATATATCAGGCATTAATCAAAGGTTATAGTCCTTACAATTTTCTAAAAATATGAGTTTCCGACAACATGTTTTAAATTCCTTTATTCATTCACTAAGATGTGGCAAATTTCCATACACTGAGAGAATGTACAATGAGGGAAACATGTGTAGGCCCATTCCTGTGGCACCATGTTCAGTTTTTACATGCATCTTCTCAGCTTTGCTGCAAGCTCTGCAGCTCAGTGGCAGGGTGACTCCAGACACCCTTTAAGTCTCTTTAAGTCTCAATGTCCTAGTACCTGTACCTTCCTTGGATTAGTTAGAATTCCAAAAGTATCAAGTTTTATTACCATAATGTAACTGCCACTGAAATGAAGGCAATCAGGCCTATATTTACTCAGCAACCAAAAGGTTTCTCTTCCTTTAATGCAGATGAAATATGGTTCCAAAAGATTTCTTTCAAAATGTCAAATTGGGGAAAGGAATTAGTCAGAGTCAAACAATTTGAGGGCGAAATGATGCCAGATTGACACCATCTGGGAAATTCTGTCTATATTTAATGTTTAATCTACTCACTTTTTTCTCTGCATTTTGTCCTGTTGAAAGCATCCAGTTGTACTGGCATTTGTTCCTCAGATACCTAAATCATAAAGATGTGTCAATCATGGACAGACCCTGACTTCACATCCTCTTTCCAGTTCTCTGCACTTTGCTTCTTTTGTAACCCAAATAAAAATCAGTAACCCCCATAATCCAATCTACATTCTGAGAGTTGTTCAAGCAGCACAGCCCAGCCTCCAAAAGCAACTGCATTTCACCAATTTCAACTCCCACAATACTTCTTATAATCCAGTTTTCCCTTTCCTTTCACTTCCAATAGCTTTCCAACCCTGTACGTGCCACGGATTTCTCCATTCTTCATTCTCGATGGACAATTATTTAACATTTCTCTGTAACAACTAACCTACATGATTTTCTCTCTTTTTGCCTGTTCTACCTAGTTCATCCTTCTTTTCTCCCTGCCAGCAGCTCTTGTTCTCGTTTCCAGAGTTATCTTATTAAGTCAGTTATGCTCCTTGCAATTCTCCAGCTCTTTCACTACATTACAAGACAGCCCCAGAATTTTTCAAAGGCGGGTTGTTATGAACGGAATTGTGTTATGCCAAAATTAGTATGTTGAAGACTTGATCCTCAATTTAACTGTATTTGAAGACTGGGCCTTAAAAAGGTAACTAAGATTAAATGAGGCCCTTAGGGTAGGGTCCTATTTCAATATGACTAATGTTAAAAGAAGAGGAAGAGATAGTGGGGGTTCCCATGTACAGAGAAAAAGTCATGTGTGGACAAGAAGGCAGCCATCTGCAAACCGAGGAGAGGGGCCTTAAGAGAAAATAAAACTGCTGATACATTGCTCTTGGACTTCCAGCTTCCAGAACTGTGAGAAAATAAATTTCTGTTGTTAAACCACCCAGTCGAGTATTTTGTTGTGGCAGCCCTAGTAGACTAATACAAGGAGCTTAGGACAATGACTTGGTCTAGGCAACCTCTCCTAAAGACTGCATGTTTACATCAATACACTGCTTATATTTAGGTTGTATATTTATTTAAAGTAGTTTGTTGTTTGGGTGCAGTGGCTCACGTCTGTAATCCCAGCACTTTGAGAAGCCGAGAGGGGAAGATTGCTTGAGCCCAGGAGTTCAAGACCAGCCTAGGTAACATAGTAAGACCCTGTCTCTACAGAAAAAAATGTGAAAAAATTAGCTGGGCATGGTGGCGTGTGCCAGCTACTTGGGAGGCTGAGCAGAAGGATAGCCTGAGCCCTGAAGGTCAAGGCCGCAGTGAGCCGTGATCATGCCCATGCACTCCAACCTGGTTGACAGAGTGTGACCTTGATTCAAGACTAAATAAATAAATAAAGTAGCTTGCGTGGTTGTGAGGGCTGAAGAGATTATTGTGGCATCTCAGTACTCCGCGCACCGAGGCTCCTCGCTCCAGTGGTCAAATCCACCTAACCCTCATCTCATTTACTTTGAGCTACTTGCCTCTTCCACTCTGTGACCTCATTTCTCAGCATTTCCCAGCTCTGAAGCCTGCTCAAGCCTAAAACCAAGCAGACCTGCCTCCTGTACCCTTCTTCCCACTGCCCACTGGCCTCTATGATGGGTCTTCAGTGTACTTCACATTCCTTCCTTCCTGCCTCCTCTGCATCAAAGAAATGCTCACACATGAGGGCCATTTCCTTGTAAGACTCACTCAGTAGCTAGTGTATATACTTATAGCACTGTGCCCAAACAAGATCGGTAGGCACTCCTCCACTGTGTTAGTCAGCTCAGGCTGCTGTAACAAAGCACCACAAACTGGGTGGCTTAAACAACAGACATATATTGTCTCAAAGTTCTGGAGGCCAGAAGTCTGAGATTCAGGTATTAGCAGGGTTGGTTCCTTTTAAGGGCTGTGAGGGAGAATCTGCCCCAGGCTTCTTACCTAGCTTCTGGTGGTTTGCTGCAATCTTTGGCATTTCTGGGCTTGTAGGCATCATTTTTATTTTATTTTATTTTATTTTATTCAATTCTATTTTATTTTATTTTATTGAATCAGTCTCACTCTGTTGCCCAGGCTGCAGTGCAGTGGCACACTCACAGCCACCGCAGCCTTAACCTACTGGGTTCAGGTGATCCTTCCACTTCAGCCTTCCAAGTAGCTGGAACCACAGGCATGCTCCGCTACACCCAGCTAATTTATTTTATGATTTATTGTAGAGACAAGACCAGGTCTTGCCATGTTGCTCAGGCTGGTCTCGGACCCCTGAGCTCAGGCAATCCTCTTGCCTCCATCTCCCAAAGTGCTGCGATTATAGGCATGAGTCATCGAGCCCAGCTGTAGGCATCATCTTTATCCTGCCTTCATCTTCACATGATGTTCCCTCTGACTGCTTGTTTGTGTCCAAATTTCTTATTTTAAAATTATTATTATTATTATTATTTTAGAAACAGAGTCTCACTCTGTCACACAGCTGGAGTGCAGTGGTGTGATCATATCTCATTGCAGCCTTGAACTCCTGGGCTCAAGTGATTTTCCCATCTCAGCCTATTAACATGCTGGGATTACAGGCATGAGCCACTGTAACTTACTCAAATTTCCTCTTTTTATAAAAACATCAGTCATATTGGATTAGGGGCCCACCCTACTAATAACATCTGCATTGACCCTATTTCCAAATAAGAAGGTCACATTCCAAGGCACTGGAGATTAGGACTTCAACACATGAATTTGGGGTACACATTTCAACTCATAACACCACCTTATGCAAAAAGTATACTTGAAGATTCTCAGATCATTTAAAACCCATTTCAGGGGGCACACCTTATCAACAAGGGTACCTGCATAATGAGCATTTGTATACGTTACCCTGAATTGTGCTCCACATATTTAAAATAAAAAAAATATATAAAAAAGTAAAACCGATCTTCACCTCCCTACTCTTTCACAGTAGTTAAAGATTAGAGGGGAAGTGGCAGAAAACACAATGGTAGAGAGGCCATATTGTTTTTAAAGAGGATTTGTGAGCATAGTGTCTCTGTATCTCAGTTGTGCTATGAAGGGCTGGGGAGCACCATCATGCTGATAACACTTCTAATTCAAAAATTCCCTATTTATAAAAAGAAAGTACTTCAATTTTACTGATGAAAGAAAGTGAACGTGTTAACTGTGTTGAAGAAGAAGCGCAGGGGTCGGGGGTGGTAAAGTCAACAGTCTCAGAGCAGGAATGCTTACTGTAAGATACAGGATTTATTTCTAGGAGGTCCATGGAAATATGAAAATTATGTGAAAAACATGGATTGGTTGTGTGCACCCCTATGCCTGTCTCAGGAGACAGTCCAGTCCATATTTTTCACCAGATTTTCAAACAGGCCAGGCCTCCCAAGAGCTACACCCTTTGCTTGGGGGACTAAAAGGCTCGTGTCCAGTAGAGGCAACTGAACAGTGAACCCCAGGTCCCTTTAACACCCAGGCAGCATTGCAGTGGATTAAGGGCTCCCATGATCATCCGCAGCTTTCCTTAGCAATGGGGCTCTTTGGCTTGACTTTACTCTTCTGTCATCACTTGTGCTTTCATCCCTGACTCCTTTCACTCAGCCTGTCCCACTCCCTTCATTTCCAAGGCCATCCTTTGGTGCCTGAGAAGCCGCCACTTCTTCATGGGACAATTCCCCTGCATTGTAAACCGAATTATTTGCTCTCTCTCTCTCTCTCTACCTCTACCCTCGACCTTAGCTGAAACCCGTATCTGCTAGGATACCATGTCCCCGCATCTCCAAATCTTCCCTTTATCAGACATCAGAATGGGTCATGGTGGGACATGGGTCTGATCCCTGAGCTACTATGCATTTGGGCCCACCTACCGGGTGTTTAGATGGAGATGGAAGAACAAGGATGGGGCCTTGGGGGACAGGAAGCAAAGAAGAGCACGGAGGTTTTAGAGGGTCTGTGGCCTGACCCAGGTTGCTGTTTGGAGCATGATGGGTTATGCTGAGCCAGAGGGACACATCTAGTCAGAGTCCACTGGAAAGTCCAAATACAAACATTTGTCCCAAAGGCCAGAGATGGGATTTATATTATCTTACAGAGCTATGAGTTAACTCAGACAAAAAATGCAGGACAGGGACAAACGAGAAAGATCCAGAGTCACTGTCATGGTTGGTCTCTGGCATTGATTTGTATAAAGGCAGTAGAATGAGGTTAAGAGCATGGACTCTGCCACCAGTCTGCTCAGGTTCAAATTCTGGCTCGCCACTTCTCAGCTGTGTGACCTTGGGCAATTACTTCAGTGCTTCATGCCTCATTTTACTCATCCACAAAATGGAAAATACTCATCTAACTACTTCTTGGGGTTGTTGAGAGGATTAAGTGGATTAACACATATGAAGGATTTAGAACAGTGCATGGCACATAGTAAATTTTAGCATAAAGTCAGCACATGATGATTCATGGGCGGGAATTTATGAGATCAATACCCACGTGAACACATCAACTGAAACCTCCATTTCTCCACCATTCTGGCTTTGTTGAAGGTCTTCAATGGCATCAATGGTAGCCATGCTCCAGCCCAGATGAAACCTGAATAGTTCATCACGTGGCACACACTACCTCAAGATATCAGGCTTAAAATACTGGAGCCTTGACTATCATCTGCTCAGCTTCTCTCTCCCAGCTTTTTACTGTCTAATTTTCAAAATCCACCACTTTATCCAAGTCCTAACTATGCATGATCCTAACTAACTCCCTCCCAAGTCTTCGTTTTCTAGTTAACCAGCTCAGTGCATTCTCCACTAATAGTCAAAGCTCATTTTAACCTTCTGTCAAGTCCATTATTCCAACTTTCATGCTGAATCTTTCTAACCATCTCATTTTCTATTCTTGCGGCCATTCCTACAGGATATCAAAGAGTAGTAATGTTTAGTTTGTACAACTTCAACTAGATGTTCAGTGCGGTCGCATAGTCCTCTAATTCACCTCTTTGTCTCCAATGCTAAGATATCTCTTGCCAAACATCCCTCTTTCGTTCAGCCTCCATTTTTTTAACCTTTTATTTTAAAGTTGTGGGGTGCAATTCAGGGTTAGGTATACAAATGTTCATTATGCAGGTACCCTGGTTGATGAGGTGTGCCCCCTCTCCTCTGCCAGTTTTCCATTACTGCCAATCCCGCCCTACCCCCTGGCAGTTTCCCACTATTACTTTCTTATAGTATTTTCATAATTATTCAAGGTCTGCTTATGAGTGAGAACATGTGGTACTCAGCTCTTTGTTACTGTGATAGTGCACTTAGTATCATAGATAGAATCTAGTGATAGAGCACTCAGTATTATAGAATCTAGTCCATACAAGTAGCTGCAGAGTTAATAATTTTGTCCTTTATGGCTGCGTAATAGTTCATCGTGTATATGTACCACATTTTAAAAAATCCAGTCCTCTTTTGACGTGTAGCACAGTTGGTTCCATGTTTTGCTATTGTGAATAATGCTGCAATAAACATGCATTTGCAGGTATCTTTTTCATAGAGTGATTTGAGTTCCTCCGGGTATATTCCCAGAAGAAGGATTGCAGTGTCACATGGAAGGTTGATTTTTAGATCTTTTAGGAATTGCCAAACTGTTTTCCACAGAGGTTGTACTAGTTTACACTCCCACCAACAGTATAGAAGTGTTCCCTTTTCCCCGTATCCTCTCCAGCATCTGTTGTTTTTGAGTTATTGATGATGTCAAGCCCCCATTTTATCCCTTTTCCCTCTGCTTATGCCCCCCCCTTCTATTTTGCTAACATTATCATCAATTATGACTCTTTCTCCACCTCTATCCCTTTCTCCCTTCTTTACTGTTTCAGAACTGTCACTCCTCTTTTTAAAGGCAAACTTCTCAGGAAATTAAATACAATCTATAATCCTAAATTGGATCATGCATTGGGTAGGGGGGAGGGTTGCTATAAAGGATGGTAATGAGACAATCAGTAAAATATATGAAATATATACTAGTAAAGTATTATATCAATATTCCATTTCCAGCTGGACGCAGTGACCCATGCCTGTAATCCCAGCACTTTGGGAGGCCGAGGCGAGAGGATTGCCCAAGTCCAGAGGTTTGAGACCAGCCTGGGCAACTTGGTGAGACCTCATCTCTACAATAAATTTTAAAAAATAGTTCCAACTACTTGGAAAGCTGAGGCGGAAGGAGCCCAGCAGGTCAAGGCTGCGGTGGCCATGAGCATGCAACTGCACTCCAGCCTGGGCAACAGAGTGAAACGCCTACTAAAAAAAATAAAAAATAAAAAAAATCCATTTTCTGAATTTGATCATTGAAATGTGGCATATTAGGACATGTTCTCACTTTTAGGAGACACATACTGAAGTATTTAAGGGAGACAGTTATGATCTCTGCAATTTACTCTTAGATAGTTGAGCAAAAATACATAAATTAAAAGAATATGTATATATACTGCAATTTACTCTTAGATAGTTGAGCAAAAATACACAAATTAAAAGAATATGTGTATATATTTGAAGAGAGAGATAAAGCTCATAGGGCATAATGTTAATGGTGGGCAAATCTAGGGGAAAGGCAATCAGGAATTCACTGTAGTATTCATACAACATTTTTATAGCTTTGAAATTTTTTTCAAAATAAAATAAAAACAAAAACAAAAACAGATTGTACTGTAGGTGAGTTCCGGGGCTCATTTAGCTTCTCAGATGTTCCCCTTGAATAGAAGTTCTAGATAGACTCTCTTGAGTTGTATGAATTTGTTAAATCCTTTTTTAGGTACATGTGTATAACACCTTTATCAGTTCATACATGAAAATTTCAAAGGTTCAGTGAAGGAGGATCAGTTTACATAATAATATATTTGACATGGCTTTCTCATCTAATTACTGCTCAATGCTATTTAAGAAAATTGTTATTACTTCTAAATAAATATATATATATGTATATATCAATAAAAGAAAGGCCAACTCCTTTCCTTAGTGCTTATGATTTAAATCTTTCCCGCTCTCTCCCCAGTTATCAACCCTACAAAATTCCTTCCTTTTCCAGCTTTTGAAGCTACATCCATTCTTTCCTCCACTCTCCAACTACACACAGGTCTTTGCTATCCTGGAAAGTCTTTTTGCTGCCTCTGCTAGTTACCATCCCATTTCTCTCTACTCGTCACTGCTTCACTTTTTGAACATGGGGTTAATATCCTTTGCTTTTCTGCTAAAAAATATCATGTGTGGACAGAATGAAAATACGGAGGCACAGCAAGAGTGACACATGGAGTCAGGAGTTTTGAAAAATCGGATCCAACTTCATAAATATTAATTGTATTTGTCACTGTGCTAGACCCCTGGGACACAAATTGAATCAAACATGGTCGGCTCAGTAATTGGCTCAGTCATGGATAGTAATTGATAGAGTCCAGACTGAAACCCAGGCATGTAAGTCCAGAATTTCCTTTGGGCAGAATTATTTGTTGGCCAGTGGAAACTCAAGAAATGTGCTGTGTGGTTGCAGAGGAAGACACAATTATCTGAGTCATTTCAAGATAGATGAGAAATAAGAGAACTGGCAAAATGACAGTTTCCTGAGAGAACTAAAGATTGGCAAAGATTCTAGGTTCTGAGCATCTGCAACTGGACAGAGCTAAAAGAAAGCTAGAGATCATTCTAGCTTCTAGAAGCCAGAACCACTTCTCCAAGGATACTGGTTGGGCAGGCAATTGCCAAAGGCCCACAGAAACCTGGCTCTCCTCTTGCACTCATCAGTGTAGTCCTCTTTGGTTCAATTCTACCTCTTTCTCTTTTCTCTTATTCCGTGTACCTTCTTCTCTTTGTTCTCCAAGAAATGGTCTTAGGTGCCCCTTTTTCTATCTTTATCATTCATCTCAAAAAAGATATTATAATTCTATGGCTTCAACGATGGTGTCCAAGCCTGAATTGGCAACTCTGACCTGCTTCTTGAAGTCCCCAGTCTCAAATCTCCTCCTTAACAGACTGGCCACTCAGATGACACTTTCGGCTCAAATTTTATGCAAATAAGCTTTAAAAAGTCTCCCTAAAGCTGCCTGTGCCTCTTATTGTCCTTTAGGAAACCACAATTCTCCCAACCCTTGGAGCCCTCTTTAATTTCTCCTTAATATTCTAGATGCAACGGGTCTGAGTTCTATCAATGATTTCCCAGTTTCTTTTTATTTCTTCCCTTATTTTCACTCCTGGGGCATGGGCCTAGGTCAGGCCATCATCTCCACATGTCTTCCAACAATGGCTTTGGCCTCAGAACCTCCTGTCTCCTCCTCTCTCTCCCGTCAGTCCATCCTGTGTGGCGTTGCCAAGCTCATCCGCCTAAATCACAGTTTGGATCGTGTCACTGCTCAGCTAAGAAAAGCTTTATGACTGCCCACACTCTACAAAGAAAGATCCGGGCTCCTCATGGGACTCTGGAGGCCTTTTGGAAGCTGCTCTTTGCCTGATGGATGGAGGCATGAGTAGAATGACCCAGGTAGGGAGAAGCTTTGAGCTTGACAGTGGCCTGCTCCCACTAGTTCTCTACCCTGAACTATAACTGCAGACCCACCATTCAGATGCCCTATGCTCTGGATCCACTGTGCTTCACAAAATTCACTAATCCCAGCCTGTCTCCAAGACCCCATTCCATTCCAACTCTTCCTGGAAGCCTTCCTGAGATCTCTAGCCCAATGCTCCTTCCCTCTTCTGAATGTCTCTATAGCAGTTTATTTTTAACAGAATTCATCTGAGAATCAATCCTCTACTGCCATCACTAGATTTCTTGCACTGGCATGTCAAATTGTCAGTTTACCCTACATCTCTGTATGTTCTGTGCCAACCAAGCACTGACATATCAAACGTTATATTTAACAACTACCTTACAATAGTTAAAATTGTTAACTTTTTTAACATTTCAAACACATAGAAGGTAAAGACACCACTACAATAGACAACCATGCCACCAACTCCCAGATTTAACAGATGCTAATATTGAACCAAATTTGTTTGACCTATCCTGTTCCAATGTGCCTTTAAAAAAAACAAAAACAGAAAACTAAGGTTTTATTTTGAGATTTATTTATGCTGATGTCTCCATTTATTGTGACTGTCATTCATCGTACCCATTGCATCAGTTCAGGTCACATTAAGAAAGAGATGACATACCCAAAAGGTTTAACTGAAGACAGTTAATGTCTGATGTGGGCGGACTTAAGGGAATCAACAAAGAAGGATGGTGACTCACCCATAGGCTAACATCATCGGAAAGGTTTTGTGCTGATTATCTTTGCTCCAATTCATCCTTCCTGGCCGCTCTGTGAAAATGGATCTGGGTTGGTCCAAGTGTACTGCTGTTTACAACTAAACTGGTCACAGTCAGTTACAGATTTCTTTTTTCCTTCTCTGTTCCTATTGCTTCACTTGACTAGCCTTTTAAAAAAGTGGGCCAGGCATGGGGGCTCAAGCCTGTAATCCCAACACCCTGAGAGGCCAAGATGGGAGGATTGCTTAAACCCAGGAGTTCAAGACTAGCCTAAGCAACATAGCAAGAGCTCATCTCAACAAACAACAAACAAAAAAACAAATAAAAAGTTAGCTGGGCATAGGGGCACAGCCTCCTAGACTGAAGCAGAAGGATCACCTGGACCTAGGAGGTTGACGCTCCAATGAGTCATGGTTGTGCCACTGAGCTCTAGCCTGAGTGACATAGTGAGACCCTGACTCAGAAAAAAAAAAATGGTTGGGCGTGGTGGCTTACATCTGTAACTCCGGCACTTTGGGGAGGTCAAGGTGGGAGGATCACTTGATGCCAGGAGTTCAAGATCAGCCTGGGTAACATAGTAAGACCTCATTTCTTTAAAAAAAAAAAAAAAGGATCTGGATCTGAGTCTTATTTTGCCTTTGCTAGCTAGCATGATATTAAGCATCAGCAGAGGGTCAAGGAATGACATGCAGGAAAACAGGGTTTCAGTGTGCTTGCTGGGAAGGCTCCTACAGCACTCTCAACTTCTCCAGTGCCTGGCTACTGCTGTGTGCAGCAGCCAGCAGCATTCTGCAGCCAGCAGGTTTCCCTGACACCTCAGGTGCTTTTGCAGCCTTCAGTGAGATGCCTTACTGTGAACAGCTTTCCCTTTAGCCCTAGAAGGAAGATCCCCAGAAAGTTCCAGAGCAGAGATTTTTCAGTCCCACTATCACAACAGCACAATGCTTTCTCAACCTTTTAGTGAGCCAGGGTTGTACCCTCCCAGTGAGGTCTGAATCTCAGCCCTGGAGCAGGAGGTGCTCTTCCTTGGGCGTTCTGTCACAGCCGTGGGGATACTGGCTGCTTCTTACATCAGTTAATCCTATATTCTCCAGTGTTCTCTTCTTACTAGTCGATCGCTCATTACTCCAATCTCCTGCTATAATTAATAATTCTTCATATTAAACTTTCTCTGTTCAGGTTGCTGGATGGCTTCTCTCTCCTGGATGGTCCCAAAATGATACACAGTCATCACTCCTAAGCCTGAAGGACCAAGAGGAAGGACAGCTACTGAGATCCAGGAAGAAACAGCGTTCTGGGGGAGTGGCTGCCTCATAAGGAGAATGGATAAATAAATGGAGACATTCATACAATGGAATACGATGCAACAGTTATGATGGGCAGTCTCCATTTTCCTCACCTTGCTGTGTCTGGGAAACTGACAGTAGGGTGCCGACAAATGGTTAACAAGTACTGTGGGGAAAAAATGACCCAGTTTGGAGTATTTGCTGATTTCTTTGGTATAAATATTCCCACCATGCAAGGGGAAGCTCCAGGACACCACAGGCTGCAAACCCCGGGCTTCTTTGCCCTCTGGCTTTCAGATGCTCTGCCACTGGAAAGCCCAACAGAAGATGGGAGGTGAGGTGAGAGACCCTGTTCTCTCCCTGCCCCAATAGGCTGTGTTTGGTTGGGGCTGTGTTTCTTTCCTCATAGAGACCTAGTAAAGTTGCTTCTGCCTTTTCTCTATTACACAACATGGCTGCGGTGACCATCTTTGTGCATGTCTCTTTAACCCATGTGTGAGAGTTTCTCTAGCAGTAGGGTTGTCAGATAAAATACAGGATGCCCAGGTAAACTTGAATTTCAGATAAACACTAAATGATTTTTTAGTGTAAGTTTGTTCTAAATATTGCTTGGGACATATTTATACTAAAAAAATCAGTCATCGTTTATCTGCAAATTAAATTCAACTGGATGCCCTTTTTTTAATTTTTTTGGTTTTTTTAATTTTTATTTTTTTGCTAAATCTGGCCACTTTACTGGAGGAGACTCCTAGAAATGGAATGTCTGTGTGGGTATTGTTCTTCCTAAAATAATGTCTCCAACGTGGCTCAGGTTCTGTAACTTTTATATGAAGCTTTGGTATCATTTCTTAAGATGCTTCTCAATTTAGTTTTCAGTCATCTGTGACTCTTTAACAGGCCTTGACAATGGGTGAGGACGTGGTCACATGATGACAATGTTGAGCCTTGAGCTCTCTCTGGTGCCACGGGGGAGGCTGAGGAATGTGTCTACAACTCAGCGTATCTGGACTCAAGCCTCTCCTCCATGAAAGCACAGACTGGCAAATGCCTCTGAGCAAGCCAATGGAAATTTGCCCTTGGAGTCGAGCTCCCTTCCCTTTCAGGGTCCTCTCCCTGTGAGACCCAGTTCCCGGAGAGCTGACTCTGGGGTCCCACCTGGTTGAGCTTCGGGCTTGATCCTCTTGTCTCCCTGGCAAGTCTTGCCTGTTTGGGGGAAGTTTCTTTGCCGTCAGGGTATTAAATTAAATTAAACCTAATAAAAGCACTTGAAGCAGCAACCATAAAGCAAGGTGACAAATTAGTGCCCAGAAAAGCATTAATCTTGGTGAAATGTGTTATCTCCTAGGTGCATTTGTGTTTTAAGCAGTGATCCAAAGGGTTTTAAGAGACTATTTTAGGGGGCCTTTCTGGCATGTACATGTAAATGTCTCTTTTCCTTCCCTTCCAGAGGAAGAATCCTTGTCTTCGTTTTCACCATTTCCTCTAAACTTATTTTGTTTTTACTCTCCCAGAATTCCTAATCTTCTGACTTTGGAGACAAAGACTCTAAATAGGCCGAAATCAAGCATAGGATTGTGTTCCATCATGTCTGTTTCTCTGGCTTTCTCCAAATGACTTGAAATGCAGCTGTGATAGTCTTACATTGCCATCTTCTGGTTTAAAGCAGCAATCACCGCAAGTTATTTTACTGTGTATTTTATTAATACAAGAGTTTTTTTTTTTTTCCTTAAAGGAACATAAATTATCTGTTTCTTCAGTTTGGTTTGGTTTGGCTAGGATTACTTTGTTTTACAACATTGATGAACTGGGGTTCTGCATAACTGAAAACTTGTCAAAAGCTTTAGGTCATCTAGGAAGGCATTGTCCAGTGAGAGGGATTCTGTCTCAGGGTGTCTGGGCCTGAGATTCTGCATTTCTAGCAAGCTCTCAGGTGATGTCAACGCAACTGATCCATTTGAGTAGTGAGGGGATACATCTGAGTATAGAACACATAGCCTTTAATAGTACCTACAAACCCCCTGGATGTATTTGTTTAATGTTCTCAGGGGCTGATGAAGCAGAACTATCATATGAGGCACATCCATGGACAAGGCTGAGGAATGTGTTCAAAACACTTGGACCCAGCCTCCCCTCCACTCTTCCACTAAATGGGGCCTTTAAGACAACATATCACATAGAGCAACAACTTATTTCTCTTCCTCCACAAGATAAATTTATCTTTCTTCATCCAGAAGATTTCTTAATCTTCCAGCCCTGGAGATGTAGATTTTATTTTATTTTTATTTTTAATTTCTTAAAATTAAAAAAAATTAAATTTATTTAAGATGTAGATTTTAAACAGGTCCAGATCAAGCAGAAAATTGTGTTTGAGTTTGCTCCCCATCTTCCCCCAATCTAGATTAAAAAACAACTGCTTTCTAGTTGTCCCACAGTGCCATCTAATGTCTCAAGGCAGCAGGCACCTGAAAGGGAGTGTGTGTGTGTGTGTGTGTGTGTGTGTGTGTGTGTGTGTGTGTGTGTTTGAGTTGGAGTTTCATTCTGCCACCCAGACTGAAGTGCAGTGGCACCATCATGGCTCATTGCATCCTTGATTTCCTGGGCTCAGGCGAGTCTTCCACCTTAGCCTCCCTAGTAGCTGAGACTATAGCACATGGCATCACGCTTGGCTAATTTTTTTATTTTATGTAGGGGATGATGTCTCGCTATGTTGCCTAGGCTGGTCTTGAACTCCTGGGTTCAAGTAATTCTCCTGCCTTGTCCAACCAGAGTGCTGGGATTACAGGTATGAACCACCATACCCAGCCTACTGTGTGTTTTGTAAGAGCAGTTCCTTCTCTTGAAAGGAACAAAAGTTATTTGCTTCCTAATAAGCCTCTGAGAGTCTATATAACTAAAACTTTTAAAAAGCCTGGGAGTTCTTTAGGAAATTTAAATATGGATGTTAAACTTTGAGAAATTTAATGTCCTAAAGTTTTATTTATATTCATATATTTATATTTTGATTGATTGAGTCAGGGTCCAGGCTGGCATGCAGTGGCATAGCTCACTGCAGCCTTCAACTCCTGGTCTCAAGTGATCCTCAGCTTCTTTTGTTTTTTTCAATCAATATTTTTTATTTTGATATTGTGGGGTATAGTTAAAGGTTAGGTATACAAATATACTTCGTTTAGGCACCCTTGTTGATAAGGGATGTTTCCCCGTCCCCAGACAGATATTACTACCCTTAATCCCACCTCCCTTCCCCTCCCCCCCCATAGTTTCCTACCACTGTCAGTCCTTTTCTTATTAGTATTACGATGATTTTCAAGGTCCACTATATGAGTGAGAACATGTGATACTCAGATCTTTGTTTCTGTGAGAGGTCACTCAGTATTATAGACTCTAGTTCCATCCAGGTTGCTGCGAAATTCATGATTTTGTTCTTTTTTATGGCTGCGTAGTATTCCATCGTGTAGATGTACCACATTTTTTTAATCCAGTCCTCTTTTGACGGGCAGCATGGCTGTTTCCAGGTTCTTGCTATTGTGAACAACGCTGCGATAAACATATGAGTGCAGGTATTTTTTTCACAGAGTGATTTGAGTTCTTCAGGTATATTCCCAGTAGGGTGATTGCAGGGTCATATGGGAGGTCAATATTCAGAGCTTTTAGGAATCGCCACACTGCTTTCCATAGAGGTTGCACTAGTTTGCACTCCCACCAACAGTGTAGAAGTGTTCCCTTTTCGCCACACCCTCTCCAGCAACTGTTATTTTTTGAGTTATTGATAATTGCCATTCTGACTGGAGTTAGGTGGTATCTCAGTGTGGTTTTGATTTGCATCTCCTTGATGATTAGTGAGGTTGAACATTTCTTCATGTGTCTGTTGGCTGCTCGGATGTCTTCCTTTGAGAAGTGTCTGTTCATATCTTTTGCCCATTTTATAATGGGGTTGTCTGCTTTTTTCTTTTCAGCACGTTTGAGTTCCTTGTAGATCCAAGATGTTAAGCCTTTGTTGGACCTGGAGTTGGCAAATACTTTTTCCCAGTCTGTGGCCTGTCTTCCTGCTCTCTTGATGGTTTCTTTGGCTTTGCAGAAACTTGTCAGTTTAATGAGGTCACACTTGTCTATCTTCTCTCTTATGGCCTATGGGTTTTGGGTTTTGTTCAGGAATTGGATGCCAGTTCCAATCTCCATAAGGGTATGTCCTGCATTTTCTAAGGTTCTTATGGTTTAGGTTTTACATTTAGGTCTCTAATCCATTTAGAGTTAATTTTTGTGTATGGGGATTCATAGGGGTCTTGTTTGAGTCTTCTGCATGTGGACAGCCAGTTTTCCCAGCACCATTTAATGAATAGGTTCTCCTCTCCCCAGTGGTAGGTGGTGGAGGCTTTGTTGAAGATGAGTTGGTTGAGAAATTGAGGTTTTGCTTCTGGAATCTCAATTCTATTCCATTGGTCTATATACCTGTTCCTGTAACAATACCAAGCTGTTTTGAATATTGTAGCTTTATAGTAAAGTTTGAAGTCTGGTAATGTGATACCACCTGCTTTTTTTTTTCTGAGGATTGTTCTGGCTATTCTTGGTTGTTTGTGTTTCCATATGAATTTCTGTATTGTTTTTTCTAGGTCTGAGAAGAATGTTGCTGGTAATTTGATGGGTATTGTATTAAATCTGTAGATTGCCTTAGGTAGGATGGACATCTTCACAATGTTGATTCTTCCAATCCATGAGCATGGGGTATTTTTCCACTTGTTTGTGTCATCTTTGATTTCTTTGAGCAGTGTTTTGTAGTTTTCATTGTAAATGTCGTTCATGTTTCTGGTTAGGAAGATGCCAAGGTATTTCATTTTTTTGTGGCAATTGTGGATGGAATTGTGCTTTTTATTTGGGTTTCTGTTTGTTTATTATTGGTGTAAAGAAATGCGATTGTCTTTTGCACATTTATTTTATATCCTGAGACTTTGTCAAAGTCCTTTATCAGTGTAAGGAGGTTTTTTGACAGATTTTCTAGGGGTTTCAAGGTACGCAGTCATGTCATCTGCAAAGAGAGATAACTTGACTTCCTCTTTTCCTATTTGGATACCCCCTGATTGCCTTCTCTTCTTTGAGATCCTCAGCTTCTTGAGTAGCAAGGACTACAGGTGAGAGCCCCCATGTCCAGCCAATTTTTTATTTTTCATAGAAATAAGGTCTCGTTATGTTGCCCAGGCAGGTCTCAAACTCCTGCCTTCAAGTGACCCTCCTGCTTTGGCTTCCCAAAGTGCTGGGATTACAAGAGTAAGGCACTGTGACTGGCTGATCATTATTATGTCTTCATTTGATGACACCAGAAAGGATGTTTCCATTCCATTAGGCTTCCAACCCAATCGATATTTTTGGATCATCTATTAGGGGTAAATATCTGTGCTTGGCCCTTTGCAGGGCAAAGCTCCCAGGGATGGGGATGGAGCATCACAAAGTTCAAGTTTATAAGGGTTTCCTCCATGTGATGGGAATGTGATCACTGAAACCTTCAGGCTTATGGCATCCTAGCTCCATATCCAAGGTAAATGAGAGTGGTTCTTATTTCCAGCACCCATATATATGATTCTCAGAGATTCACTCTGACTGGGCTTTTTGGGTTTATATCCCCTCCAAATTTGGAAAGTAATCAATTCTAGCATTACAGATCACACCCAGCATCTGGACATCTGGCCATAGCTGTGCTGACAGCAGCCAGGAAGTCCCTTTCACCGCAGCATCAGCTGTACCTTTCAGCTGGGGTTCTCAAGTCTGCAAAAACTGTTATGGAAGCAGTGAAAGTGCCTCTTCCTCTACTTGCTGTGACCCATTGTCACAAGGGCACACATTCAGGACTGCTTTTGCTCCCAAATCCTACAGAGTTTATAATAAAATTGTTTTCCTAATCATTTTAACCCTTCTCCTTTTATCCATGGGGTTTAGACCTGGTTCTAAGGGAGTGAGGCTGTGAGACAAATTTGAGTAACCGATTCCTTTCTGGGGACAGCTCCTCACATAGCAAAGGCCCTGTCACTGTGCTGAGTTTGATTCTCTATTCTTTCTTTTTTAGAGACAGAGTTTCACTCTGTCGCCCAGGCTGGAGAACAGTGGCACAAAAATCTTGGCTTACTGAAGTCTTGATTTCCTGACCTCAAGTGACCTGTCTGCCTCAGTCTCCTGAGTAGCTGGGACTATAGGTATGTGCCACCACGCTGATTAATTTAAAAAAAAAATTGTAGAGATAGGGTCCCTCTATGTTGTTTAGGCTGGTCTCAAACTCCTGACCTCAACCAATCCTCCTACCTCGGTCTCCTAAAGTGCTAGGATAACAGGCATGAGCCACGGCACCTAAGTCTCTATGTTTGTGGGATGACTTCATTCCTAGAAGGTGCCTCAAGCTGTGTATGAATCTGGGCCTTTCCAGTTGCAAGAGTCAGAAACCCAAGTCAACTAGTTTAAGGGGACGGGGGGCAAAAAAGGAAATGAACTTACCTGTGTTATTGGGAAATCTAGGGGTGAACTTCAGGCATGGAGAGATCAGGGTCCCACAAAATGTTATCAGGCTTTTCTCTATTTCCAATTCTTAGCTCTGCTTCTTTCTCTACTTGGCCTCATTCTCTTCTCGTTCATAAGGGTTTCCTCCATGTGATGGGAATGTGATTGCTCAAACCCTCAGGCTTATAGCATCCCAGTTCCATATCCAAGGTAAATGAGAGTGGCTCTTATTCCCAACATTCACATGTATAATTCTCAGAGACTCACTCTGACTGGGCTTTTTGGGTTTATATGCCTGTACCTTGAGCAAATCAGTGGCTAAATGGATGAGGTAGCTGAGTCAAATGCTGTGGTCGATCACCTGTCTTCAAAATAACTCCCAGTGATCCTTGCCTCTTGGTATTTATGCCCTTGTACAACATCCTTCCACGTTGTATCAGATTGGTCTGTGTGACCAATAGAATAAGGCAATTGTGTTGATGTGTGACTTCTGATACCAGGTTATAAAAGGCACTGCAAATTCCTCATGGTCTTTCTCTGAGATCATACCCTCTGGGAGAAGCCAGTGGCCACATCCTTAGGAGAGGCCTATGTGATAAGGAACTAAGATCTCCTGCCAATAGCCCTGTGAGTGAGCCTGGAAGTGAATCATTCAGCCACAATCAAGCCTTCAGGTGACTGTAGTCCCATCTGAACTACCACCTCATGAGACACTCCAAGTTAGAACCACCCAGTTAAGTCACTTCCAAATTCCTGATTTTTAGAAACTCTGAGGTAAAAAATTGTTAGCTGTTATAAGTCACTAAGTTTTGAGGTCATTTGTTACGTAGCAATAGATGACTTGAGCATGTGTGAACCTTTGTGGTCAGGGAAACCAGTTGATATAATTGGATGCCCCGCCAGAACCAGAACCAAATAGAATGGAACAAGTGGCATTTCTTAAAGGAAGCTGGAGTACTAAATAAGAAAAATAGAGATCTTGCTGATCCTTGGAAGGCTAAAATAAGAACTGTCCAAGACCGTCCCTCATGCAGGTAAACGTTCAGCTGACTGCCAGGCCTACAAACCTGCCAGGAAGACCTGAAGCTCATCAATGGACTGGATCCAGGCTCTAGTTACTACTACTGCTGCTGCTCCTACTAGAAGAGTAATGATCAAATGTACTAAATTATTCCTGGTCCTAATTTTCCCTGTTACCAAGAAATTGGGCTTTGGTGGTGGCTGTGTGACCATGGACAAGTAACCTAAGACTCAGTTTCCTCATCTGTATAATGAGGTAACAGGTATGTCTACCTCTTAGGGTGATGATGAGGATTAAAGGGATGTACGTGCTTATCCCAGTACTTCCCACTTGATGAATCCCAATATTGGCTGTTCATATTATTTATATTTGTAGTATGCTAAACAATATGCATTACCTGGAATCTGAGAATGCCACTTTATGTGACAAAGACTTTGCAGACGTAAGCTAAGAAACCTGAGGAGGGGAGATTATCCTGGATTATCTGGATTCATCCTAAATGTAATAACAAGGGTTCAGGTTCTTGTGATTTAAGAGGGAAGCAGAAGGAGCTTCTGCACATACACAAGAGGAAAAGGCAGTGTGATCACAGAGGCAAAGGCAGGAGCAATGGGAATGCAGCCACCGGAAGCTGGAAAAGGCAAGGAATGGATTCTCCCCTAGGGCCTCCAGAGGGAAGTTCCTTGATTTCAGCCCAGTGAACTGATTGCAAACTTCTGCCCTCCAGAACTATAAGAGAATCAACTTCTGTGGTTTTAATACACTAAGTTTGTGGTAACTAGTTACAGGAGCCATAAAAAATGAATACAGTATTACTATCTAAAAAGCCACCTGCAGTTGTCCAGTCCATGGCAGACAGTATTAAATAAGATGTAGAAACAGGAGTAATTTAGAAATTAGTTAGACCTTTTCACTGTTTCTGACCTTCTCTATTAAATATGTAGGAATATTCCATATTACAGAAATGCATACATTCACTTTTACTTTGCAAGCTAAAGAGATAAGAGAAAATTTGGTTTACAGTTCTACAGAGGGAAGAGAAATTTTAAAATGGTATTTATGCTTTCTTACTACCACTCACATAAACTTCCAGGCACTTACTCTCCTAAAAACAAACAAACAACAAACTTTAAGTTGTTTTAACACACTAGTTTTGGATCTCTTTTCTGACAGTCTTTTTTTTTTTTTTTTTTTTGAGTTGGGGTGTCCCTCTATCACCTAAGCTGGAGTGCAGTGGCACAATCATGGCTCACTGCAGCCTTGACCTCCTGAGCTCGAGCAATCCTTCTGCCTCAGCCTCCCGAGTAGTTGGGACTGTAGGCACGCAGCACCACTCCCGGCTAATTTATTTTTATTTTTACTTTATTTAGAGACAAGATCTTGCTATGTTGTCTAGGCTGGTCTCGAACTCCTGGGCTCAAGTAATCCTTCCACCTCGGTTTCCCAAAATGCTGGGATTACTGATGTGAGCCCGGTCCACTGAGCCTGGACCAACAATCTTCTTTATAATGCTTCTTTATCCGCTTATTGTTATCACCTTCCAATTTGGGTATACTGAAAATATCGCTAGTAAAATGTGTCAATGGAGCAAAGATTTATCTACACTGTCTATTCAAATTCCATTTGCAGGCTTCTATTTCAAGAATGTAATTAAAATCGACTACAACAGCTTGAATTCTCACTGGATATAGTCTTTGCAGGCCAATCTCTTTGGGGGATTCCATTTAAATTTTATTTTAATTACAAATTTCATCTAATTAAAACTCTAACTCTGTGCTTCTTCTACTCTTTATGACTTGACATTTCAAGGGTGGACCTGATACCAATTGCTTTGTATCTGCATTGTGCTTATGCTTTTCTGAGGACTTTCAGGCAGTTCCTGGGTGCACAAAATTAGAATTTGTGCCTTACAATTTATATTGTCTGGGGGACTCTTTCCAGCAAATGTTGCCTTCACGGATGGGAGAGCTGAGTTCTAATGTCTGACTTCTCACCAGGCCACCTTTTCCTGGGTGCTAGGGCAAAGTCTGTTGGATCTGCAGGGCACAGTTGCCTGAGTGTTACACTGACAAAAGCCCAGATGGCACAGTCACAGAGACAGCAGCTCCTGCTGCTCATTGAGATTTAATTGTTGTGTGTGGATACCAAAAATAGAAATAGATTCTACCTTTCTCATTGTGGTTTCCCACTACTGACATAATGATGGAGCGAATGTCAAAATTTCCAGAGCTTACAAATCCTGATTTCACAGTAATTGAGTTGCTTTAAAATTGTCAGGACAAAGGAAGTGGTTGTAAGAAGCACAAACATAGCAGAAGCTACAGCAGACAAAAGAGAGAGGAACATAGCCATATGCCCAATATGTAGACACTATATGTGGTAGCTGGGTAGGCCAAGGCACGCATGTGTGTGAGGAGATCGGAATGTGAGGTCTTTCTAAATAGCAAATGATATGCCATGATTTCTATGTTTGTAGCTTCTAGATCTTGATGCCCTTATCTCCCGGATGCTGAAGCTTTATCATGACTTTTAATCTGTGGCCAAAGGCATTATCGGGACAACTTACCATCTGTGGCTGACTCCGCTTTTGGGTTTGTGCTCAGTTTGTTCTAAACTGGAAATAAGATTACATTTAAAGATAACTGACTGCTCAGAGAATTGGTGGATGGTAGGTGAAGGGAAAGTCCTTGAAGCCAACCAGATCCTTCCACTATGCCGCATTGCTTGCCCTAGAGGCAAGATACAGATGTATCATGTAACCCATCACTCACTAGAAAACTCCAAGGCAATACAAGGAGGCAGGTTACAGAGCGCTAATAATATTCTTTCACCACATCTAATAATTATAATTAAGCTTCATTAACGACCATGCCTGTAACATTGACTTTATGGTTGAACTGAAGTGCACCTTTGAATGCTCTATAATGAAAAGGTTTGTTAAACAGATTATTAGTACCGACAAGATTATTGAGTAGAGAGGCTGTTTTCAATTCCTTTAGAGGCAACCATTTACATACCACATGTAAACATTTGATATGATAAATATAAGCACTAAATCAGTATGCTGTTGGCAAAAATTTGTATCTTTTTGCTAAAATTGGTTTCCTGGACAATGCATTATTAGTCTAATTACAGATGCTGTGCATTCTTGAAAGCATGAACACTTTGCTTTAGATCAAAATATTCCTTCTGTTCTATAAGCAAATATGCAGATATGACCTCAATGTAGTTACTGAATGTGACTATTTCTAAAGTAATAGAAGTCTAGCCTAACCATCTCATTTTATAAATGAGTAAATTGAGGTGTGAAAGTTCAAATGATGGAAATATACATAATCTTGTGAAAATTAGGTTATTGTCACGGACTTGGGCAGTTCTCTCATAAGTACAAAGAAGGTTCAAAGTCACTGGCATTTTCTTGCTGCTACTACTACCACTATTTCTGTCATTTGTTTCACCCCCTCCCCCACTAGTTTGGGTGGGGTCAATTGGCACTTGGCATGCATTTTCCACCACCTTCTCATAGATATTCCATACTGCAGGGCTAGAAAGCTAGAAAATCTACATTCTCCTTGGTCCTTTCTTATTAGAGTTGATTCTGCCACTCATTTGGACTTTGGAAGGTAGAAGTGAGGTGGAAGCCATCTTCCTGCTGCTTCAGTGTTACTGCTGGCAGGCACAATCCTGGAGACATGGGGTTTTTATGCACCCAAGATCCAGGGTCTCATCAACCTCCTGATGTTAAGAGGTTGTGTAACTATGGAAAATAGGTTTTAGCTGTGTATCCAATCATTACAGTAGCAGCCTCCAGCTCTTCACTTTCTCCTTCCCTGCACAGTACTATCTGGCCTCCCAGGCAAAAGCAGTCACTAGGACTTCCCCTCTCCCATGTCAGCTGGTTTGGGCTGCTCTGGGACAGCTGAAGGACCCAGATCTCCATGCCCACCTTACCCCCTGTACTCCCAGCAAATGAAAACTGGCGAGGGACTCTGGAAGATTTTGTTCTTCTCTTGCCAAAAAAAAAAAAAAATTGTACATCATTTCCGGAAAAAGAATCTTCCTCATAATACAATGTTGACTAGAGAACATGGGGAAAACTTATGAAGGCCCTTGAAAACTTTTGACCTTGATCTGGTAAGAAAAGGGGAGCAATTAAATGTTTTTAGCATGAAAACAGTGGTGTTTTGGAAAGATGAGTCTAACAAGAATTAGAGGAGAAGAAGCTGGAGTAAGGTAAAGTAGTTAGGAAGCTATTCTGGTAGAGCAGTCATTCATTCATTCATTTGACAAACACTTACCAAGCTGTTTTTACTCCCCAGGTATTGCACCAGATGCTGAGGATACCAAAGCAAGATACAACCCTGCCTGTGAGAAGCTTACAGGAATTAAGCAAGAAATGACAATCCAGAGTAGTTACTGCTAAATGGAGGATACTATAAAAACACAAGGATAGTTGGTGAAAGCGACATTGAAGGTGACAACTGAAGAATGAGTCAGAAGTCAGCGTGGTGATATGGTGGGAAGGCCATTCAGACAGAAGGAAGAGCACTTTCAAAGACTCAGAGGTGAAAGAATGAGTTCTTTTGAGAAACTGAAAAAGTTCAGTTATGTCTAGAGCCTCTGAGTTAGAGGACAAGAAAGAGAAGGGGAGAATGGGGATAGATAATTTGGAAGAGAGAGAAAGAAACCTTAAAGGACTCTTCAAGCCTATTTAGGTGTTTAGAATTTCTCTTAGGAGCAATGGCAATGGCATGATTACACTTGCATTGTGGAAGGTCATTCTGCCTGCAACGTGGAAAACAGATAGAAGGGGAGGAAACTGGAGGTTGAGGGACCAGCTGGAAGGTTGCTGCCAGAGGCCAGGGAATCTCTTCCCTGTGGCCTAGATTAGAGCAATGGCAGATGGCAATGGAAGGGACCCAAAGCACATTTTACAGAGGGATCTTCATGACATTCCTTTGTACCATTCTTTTCTTTTTTTCTTTTTCTTTTTGAGTTAGGGCCTCACTATGTTTCCCAGGCTGGAGTGAAGTGGTATGACCATGGCTCACCACAGCCTCAACCTGCTGGGCTCAGACGATCCTTCCACCTCAGCCTCCCAAGTAGCTGGGACTACAGGTGTGTGCCACCACACCCAGCTAATTTTTCATTTTTTTTTAAGAGACGAGGTCTTGCTATATTGTCCAGGCTGGTCTCAAACTCCTGGGCTCAGGCAATCCTCCCGCCTCTCAGCCTTCCAGAGTACTGTGATTAGAGGCATGGTCACCCCACCTGACCTCTCTTTCTCTTTTTCTAAATTAAAATATTTTAAAACAAATCTCAGACATTATGACATTTAACCTCTAAAATCTTTAGTGTGCATATCTATGGCCAGGTGTGGTGGCTCACACTTATAATCCCAACACTTTGGGGGGCCAAGGAGAGAGAATTTCTTGAACCCAGGAGTTCAAGACTAGCCTGGACAACATAGCAAGACCTCGTCTCTACACAAAAATCAGAAAATTGGCCAGGTATGGTGGTGCATGCCTGTAGTCTCAGCTACTTGGGAGGCTCAGGCAGAAGGGTCTCCTGAGCCCAAAAGGTCGAGGCTTTGGTGAACCCTGATTATGTCATTGCACTCCAGCCTGGGTGACAGAGTGAGATCCTGACTCAAAAAACAAACAAAAAAAATCCTTTAGTGTGCATATCTAACAATTAAGAATGATTTCTCATATAACTATAATACCATTATCATGTCTAATGAAATTAATAAGAATTCCTTAACATCATCTAATACTCGTCGTATTCCAACTCCACAATGGTCTCAAAAATGTCCCTCCCCACTTTTTTGGTTTTGTTTTCAGACCAGGTCTCACTCTCTGGCCCAGGTTGGAGTTGCATAATCTTGGTTCACTGAAGCCTCAAACTCCTAGGCTCAAGTGATCCTCCTGCCTCAGCCTCCAGAGTACCTGCTACTACAGGCATGTGCCACCATGCCTGGTTAATTTATTATTTTTTTATGGAGACAGGGGTCTCACTATGTTGCCAGATTGATCTTGAACTCCTGGTGTGTAGCATTCCTACCCCCTCAGCATCTCAAAGCCATCCCAAAGTGCTAGGATTACAAGGGTGAGCCACTGCGCCCAGCTGCCTCTTTTTTTTTTTTTTTTTTTACAGTTAGTTTATTTGAATCAGAACCTAAACAAGATCCTCACAATGTTTTTGTTATGTCTCTTAAATCTGTTCTACTTTATGACAGTCTTTCCTCCTTCTTTTTGTTTCATGCCATTGATTTGTGGCAACAACCAGGCCAGATGTCTGGTGGAATATTCCACTTTCTAAATTACACTGCTTGCTTTATTACAATGGTGTTCAACCTGTTCCTTTATCCTCTGTATTTCTTCTAAAGTAGAAGTTAGATCTTGGCCTGATTGGAATCAAGTTCAATAGTTTGGAGAATACAGTATTTCATAGGCAACACTGTGCACTTTTATTCCTTCACATCAAGAGGCGGACAATGTCTGTTATCCCTCCTTTAGATTGACCAGTGGGTTCAGGTGATAACAGTCTGATCCAACGACTGTAGAGATGTTTTTCCTTTACGAACAGTGAATAATTAGTGGGGTGATACTTTGGCACCTTGATAATGTCTAATTCCATGGCAACCTTTCCTCTAATGGTTTTAGCATCCCTCGATGATTATTACCTGCGTCAGTTATTTCATTGGGAGTGTAAAAATGGTGATTTTGAGCTGGGTGCAGTAGTTCATGCCTGTAATCTCAGCACTTTGGAAGGCCTAAGCAGGAGGACCACTTGAGTCCAGGAGATCGAGACCAGCACAAGCAACATAGCAAGACCTTGTCTCTACCAAAAACTTAAAAATTAGGCAGGCATGGTGGTGCATGCCTGTAGTCCAAGCTGCTTAGGAGGCTGAGGTGGAAGGATCCCCTGAGCCCAGGGGTCTGAGGCTGTGGTGAGCCATGATCACACCACTGTACTCCATCCAGCCTGGGTGATAGAGCGAGACCCCAACTCAGAAAAAAAAAATAATGATTTTGTAATTCTGTCATTCCTCCTGTGCTTATTAGCTGCAATTCTTCTGTAAATAACTTTTCCCCCATCTATTGGGATTATTTGGCAATTCTAAAATAGGATTAAGCTGCAGTTGTTTTACAAAAGGCATGAGCTTCCCACCTAGAAGTAGAGACTAGTCATTTGTACATTCATTTCATGTATCACCAATCTCCAAACTCATCTTGCCCTGACAAAACTCCATGATGATTTTGTACATGTTTTGGTATTGCAGTCCTTATTCCCTTCCTTGATATACTATCATAATTTTTCCAATAATACCTTGTTTTTCATAATGTTTTAGTTTAAGTAGTTTAATTCATGTATTTATTTTGAGCTCTTTAAGTATCCTTTGATGAGTAGGTAGATTATGACCCTTCCTTCATTTTTATCCAGAAGGAAACAGAGTCCCAGAAGTGCTAAGTACCTTAGGATTGATTTCCCAATTTGGCCAGCCACAGTGGCTCAAGTCTGTAACCCCAGCATTTTGGGAGACCAAGGAGAAAGGATTGCTTGAGCACAGGAGCTCAAGACCAGCCTAGGCAACATAGTGAGTCCTGGTCTTCACAATTTTTTTTAATTAGCCATGCATGGTGGCATGCACCTGTGGTCCCAGCTACTTGGGAGGCTGAGGTGGAAGGATCACCTGAGCTCAGCAGTTGGAGGTGCTGAGCATGCCACTGCACTCCAGCCTGGATGACAGACTGAGATCCTGACTCAACAAACAAACAAAAACAAAAAACAAAAAAATAAAAGAAAAGAAAATATTTCTCAATTAGTTTTGGCCCAGAGAGGAGGTGGGGTCTGGCCAAAGCCCGACTCGGATCAGGCTGCTCCTGGGACACAGATGTTCCTGCTTTGGCTCTGTTTTTTGGGCTTGCAGGTGTGTGTTGACTGGATTTGGATTCACATCACATTGACCCTAGTCTTGCAGTGGAACCTAATAAAAGCACTTGAAGAAAAACAACAACAAAAGACTTCCCAATTAGTAAGAGACTCAGAAATGGATCCAGGGTTTTCTGACAACAAATACAATGTTTTCTCTATGATATGACTTTTTTCTTCTATAACATTTTCTACTTCTCAGAGGATTAGTTAGGTTGAACTACAAAAATGAATTTAAAGCAAAAAACATTTTAGTGTGAAGCTTTGAAAGATTTTCTTTGAATAAAGGAAAAAGAAAAAACAACCAATCTTACCACTCATTTAATGTTCTTAAGTTTCTTTCAAATTGCAAAATTAACATTTATTAAAAATATGGCTTAAAAAACAAAGCCTACTCTTAAATCTCAGACTTGGTACGTTCTTGAGTTTCTGCTCCAAACCATAGTATTTATTTCTATCTGAAAATAACAAATTTTGATTTTTTTTTACTGGTACTCTAAAATATGAGGCAAAATTACACTGGCATGCTTCATATGTTTTTGAGTGAACTATGCTCCTTTGTAATATCCACATGAAAATTTTCTAAATTACATAAAGAGAGAAAACTGTACCAAAATATGTTCTTTATTAGCTTATTCTTGAACTAATATAGGCAAATACATGAACGTTTTAAAATTATTAATCTATTGATAAGAAACTTGGCATATACTGTTCCACATAATTGGTGTTCTCAGAGTTTTTTTCTTGTATCTCTTCTTCTTCAACTACATGTTCTCCTTATATGATCCCAGACTCCTATGGCTTCAACTTCTAGGTGCCAGATGATAACTGACAACATTTTAATTCCAGTTATGACCAAAGCTCTTCACTAAAAATTCTCTGACACTACTTGATACCTCTCCCCTGACGTCTCAGTGAAAACGAACATAGAGTCCTTTCTTCCACCACTGGCACCTGTCCTTTCTCTTCTATTCCCTGTCCAAATCCTATAGGATCTTCTCTATTCCCAGGACTACTACCTTATCCAGGTCTTTGTCTCTGGCCTGGTTTGTCCCAAGAGCTTTTTATGTGATCTTTTGGTCACTTGCCTTTCTTTACTTTAACCCATCATTCACACTGCTGTCACAGTTTCCATCTTGAAACCAAATCTGATTGTCTAATTTTTTTTTTTTCTTAAAAACCTTTCTTGGATGTTTCCAGTCTGGGATGTAAGGAGTTTGAAAACTGTCACTCCATCCTGACAAGAAAGAGGTGAACAAACTAAAAAATCAACAACTCTTCTTAGATTCATCAGAGAAGTTAAGGGCACAGGGCAAATAGCTGCCCCCAACATTAGAGACACAGGCAGATAGATACAGAGAATTACAACTTAATGGAATAGAAACCTCCAGTGCTAAGGTAGGAATACTTGAACTACAATTGACAAGTTCAGTGTGGACAAGTCTGAGAGATAAAAACTCTAGTGGGGGAGGAGCAATCATAGGGGAGTCCCTACACTTTAGCAAGTTTTACCTCAAAGGACTTAACAAGGTTCTCACATTGAATATCTAAGAATTCTCTCATGTGTCCAGCAGGGGCAGGGGAAAAAGAATCAATTTGACATACATCAGAGCATTCGGTTCTTCCTAACAAGGTTTTTCCTCAGGAGAAACTGTTTTATCAGAGCCTAAACTATTGGGGTTTTGTCAAAGCCGAACTGACCTGGGGGAAGGGAAATACTCAAGTGTAGTCCATTCTAGTTATCTTTTCCCACAGAAGGTGTGGAGGGGGAGAGGTACTGAGAAACACTTGTGAAGCTGACAGTTCAGAGTCACAGGTTCACTAAATAACTTAGACCTATTCATATGATTATAGACTACTTCCTCTCCTACCACAATTTACCAATACATTACTAAAGGCCCATTTACCAAGTTCCTTTTACATAGCACATCATGGCCAGCTATAAAAAAAAAATTACAAGGCATAATAAAAGGCAAAAAAAACACAATTTGAAGAGATAGAGCAAACACCAGAACTAGACTTAGATGTAACAGTGATGTTGGAATTACCAGACTAGGAATTTAAAACAACTGTGATTAATATGCTAAGGGCTCTAATGAATAAAGTAGGCAGCATGCAAGAATAGATGGACAATGTAAGCAGAGAGGGAAATTATAAGAAAGAATTTAGAAAAAGGAAATGCTAGAAATAAAAAACACTGTAATAGAAATGAAGAATGCCTTTGATGGACTCATTAGTAGACAGGACACAGCTGAGGAAAGAATCCCTGAGCTTGAGGATATGTAAATAGAAACTTCCAGAATGAAAATGAAAAGAGAAAAAAAGTTGAAAAAAACAAAACAAAACAGAATATCCAAGAACGGTGGGACAATTACAAAGGGTATAACATATGTATAATGGGAATGCCATAAGGAGAAGAGAGAAAAGAACAGAAAAATATTTGAAGAACTAAGACTGAGAATTTCCCCCACATTAATGTCAGACAACAAATCACAGATCAAGGAAGCTCAGAGAACACCAAGCAGGATAAATGTCCCCCCAAAACTATATCTTGGCATATCATATTCAAACTGTAGAAAAGTAAAGGCAAAGGAAAAATCTTGAAAAAGCCAGAAGGGAAAAATCCCTTACCTATAGAGGAGCAAAGATAAGAGTAACATTCAATTTTTTAGACACCATGAAAGCAAGAAGAGAGTGGAGTGCTGAGAGAGAGAAAAAAATCACCAACCTAGAATTCTCTATTTGTGAAATTATCTTCTAAAAGCAAAGGAAAATAAAGGCTTCAGTTGAATAAAACTCTAGGAAATTTGTTGTCATAGACCTGCCTTGCAAGAAATGTTAAAAGAAGTTCTACAGAAAGAAGGAAAATGATATGGTTCAGAAACTCAGATCTATATAAAGAAAGTAAGAACATTGGAGAAGCAGTAAGTGATGGTGATATAAAAACTTTAATTTTTCTCATTTTTTTCACTTTTAAATTTTTTATTTTAAAGATATGGAGTATAATTCGGGGTCAGGTATACAAATGTTCATTATGGCAGTTTCCCTCAACTGCCCATCCCACCCCCCCTTTCCTGGCAGTTTCTCACTACCAGTCCCTTTCTTATAGTATTATGACAATTAATTGATCTAACTGATAACAGTTTGTTAAAAGTAATACAAGCAATCATATACTCAGCTACAAATGCTTATATATAGTTTATATATAAGTGAAATGAATGGAAGAAATTATATGAGATGGGAGAAAATAATTAGAATTATTTTGTTATAAGGGATCTGCACTGCCTGTAAAGTGGTATATTGTTAGTTGAAACTGGACTTGTGTTAGTTGTAAATGTATATTGCAAACTCTAAGGCAACCACTAAAAAAAGTGAAAAAAAGAAGTATAATTGATATGCTAATAAGGGCGAGAATGTACTAAGTAATATAAAATGCTAAATTAAAACTAAGATGGGCAGAAAAATTGTGGAAGACCAAACAGTAACAGAGAACAAGGGCAACAAATAGAAAACAGTAATACATATGGTAGATAATAATCCAATCATATCAAGAGTCACTTTAAACATCATAGCATACAAACACTTATTAAAAGACAAAAATTGAGTGGATAAAAAACAAGATCCAACTGTATGTTGGCTACAAGAAACCCCCTTTAAATATAAAAGATAAGCCAGGCTCGGTGGCTCAGCCTGTAATCCTGCGCCTTTGGGAGGCTGAGGTGAGTGCATTGCCTGAGCCCGCGGGTTCGAGACCCGCCTGGGCAGCGAGACCTCATCTCTACAATAAATCAAAAAATCAGCCGGGCATGGTAGCGCATGCCTGTAATTCCGGCTGCTTGGAAGGCTGAGGCGGAAGGATTGCCAGAGCCCAGCAGGTCGAGGTTGCGGTGGCTGGGAGCGGTCACTGCACTCCAGTCTGGGTAACAGAGTGAGACTCCAACTCAAAAAAAAAAAAAAAAAAGAGGGTCATTACATAATGACAAAGGGGTCCATATCATAAGAATATATAACAATCTTTAACGTGTATATGCCTAACAGAGTATCAAAACATGTGAGGTAGAAGCTGATAGATCTAAAAGAAGAAATAGATAAATCCACTATCATAGTTAAGAGCCGTTATCACCCTTCGATCAAAAACAGACAGATCCAACAGGCAGAAAATCAGTAAGGACATAGCTGAACTCAACACTACCATCAAGTAACTGGATGGAATTGACATCTAGAGACCATTTCATCCAGCAACAGCAGACTACATTCTTCTTAAGCTCACATGGAACATTCACCAAGATAGACCATATTCTGGGTTATAAAACACTCCTAACAAACTTAAAAAAAATAGAAACCATGCAGTGTCTGCTCTCAAACCACAATGGAATTAAACTAGAGATCAATAGCAGAAAGGTAGCCAGAAAAATTTCCAAATACTTGAAGATTAAACAACACACTTTGAAATAACACATGGGTTGAAGAAGAAATCTCAAGATAACTTTTAAAAATTTGAACTAAATAAAAATGAAAATACACCTTATTAAAATTTGTCTGATGCAGTGAAATCAGTGCTTAGAGGGAAATTTACAACATTGAATCAATATATTAAAAAAGAAGAAAGATCTAAAATCAATAGTTCAAGCTTAGGGAATTAGAAAAAGAAGAGCAAATTAAAGTCAAAGTAAGCAGGAAAAAAGGGAATCATAAAAATTAGAGCAGAAATCAGTGAAGTAGAAAAGAGGAAATCAATAGACAAAATCAACAAAACCAAAAACTCATTATTTGGTAAGACTAATAATTCAAAAAGCCTCTAGCCAGAGGCTAGAAAAAAAAAGAGAAGACACAAATTACTAATATCAGAAATGAAAGAGAAGCCATCACTATAAATCCCATGAACATTAAAACTATAGTAAAGGAGACTGGGCACAGTGGCTCACGCCTGTTACTCAGTACTTTGGGAGGCCAAGACAGGAGAATTGCTTGAGCCCAGGAGTTCAAGACCAGTCTAGGCAATATAGTGAGAAGTCATGTCTACAAAAAAAATTAAAAAATTAGCCTGACATGGTGGCGTGCATCTGTAGTTCCAGCTACTCAGAAGGCTGAAGTGGAAGGATTGCCTAAGCCAAGAAAGTTAAGGCTGCAGTGAGCCATTATCATGCTACTGCATCCCAGCCTGGGCAACAGAATGAGACTCCAACTCCAAAAAAAAAAAAAAAAAAAGATAATAAAGGAATATTGTGAACAACTCTATGCCCACAGATTTGATAACCTAGATCAAATGGACCAGTTCCTTTAAAAAATGTGCTAAAACTCATATAGGAAAAAATAGACAATCCGAATAGGCCTATATCTATTACAGAAATTGAACTGATGATTAGTAACCATCTGAAACAGAAAACACCATGCCCAGATGGGTTTACTGGTGAATTCTACCAAAAGTGCGAGAGAAATTATATCAATTCTCTACGATCTCTTCCAGAAGATAGAAGCAGAGGGAATACTCCCTAATTTATTCTACTAGGTTATCATCACCCTAATATCAACTGGACAAAGGCATTACACGAAAAAAACTTCCAAAAACCTCCCAAAAAACTATGTTCTCATGAACATAGTTGCAAAAAGCTTCAACAAAATATTGGCAAATTAATCAAACAATATATAAAAAGAATTATGCACCACCATCACATGAGATTTATCCCAAGTATGTGAGGTTGGTCCAACCTTTGAAAAATCAATTCATGTAATCTATCATATCAACAGACTAAAGAAGAAAAGTCACATGATCATACAATAGAGGCAGAGAAAGCATTTGACAAAATCAATACCCATTCATGATAGGAAAAGACCTCTCAGCAAACTAGGAATAGAGGGTAAATTTCCCAACTTGATAAAGAACATCTATACAAACTCAGCAGCTAACAACACATTTAATGGTGAGAAATCCGAAGCTTTGTCACTAAAATTAGAAACAAGAAAAGAATGTCCCCTCTCACTTCTGCTTTTCAACATTGTACTGGACCCTAGCTAATATAATAAGACAAGAAATGGAATTTTTAAAAAATACAGATTATAAAGGAAGAAATAAAACTTTGTTTGCAGATGACATGATCATCTATGTAGAAAATTCAAAATAATCAACAAAAAACCCTCCTGGAACTAGATTGTAGGATACAAGGCTCATATTAAAAAGTCAATCATTTTCCTATATACCAACAATGAATAAGAAGAATGTGAAATTAAAAGCACAATATCATTTACATTAACACTTCAGAAAATGAAATACTTAGGTATAAATTTAATAAAATATGTACAAGATCTATATGAGAAAACATATACAACTCTGATGAAAAAAATCAAAGAACTTGGCTGGGCATGGTGGCTCACGCCTGTAATTTCAGCACTTTGGTAGGCCAAGGTGGGAGGATTGCTTAAGGTCAGGAGTTTGAGACCAGCCTGGGCAACATAACAAGACGCCCATCTTTACAAAAAAAAAATTTAAA
>JAPVLO010001401.1:0-93680 GCA_027257055.1 Cephalopachus bancanus | reverse complement strand
TTCTGTAGTCTGTGTAATATAAGCTGCATGTGTGTGGGTCTGTGTGTGTGTGTGTGTGTGTGTGTGTGTGTGTGTTGTGTGTGTGTGTATGTATTATCAGGGCATTGTGTCCCTGTGTTTCATTTGAAGAGGGAGGTAGGGGAAAATGACATGAAACAGGACACAGTGAACCATGTTGTTGTAGGGGTATGGGATGATTTGGATAATATTAATGATATGTAGGAATTGTGTATACCTGATTTTTTTGGCAAATGTGGGATGAGTGCCGTTGTCTTTAAACAGCAGATATGGCATTATGGAGTGGTGTGTGTGTGTGTGTGTGTGTGTGTGTGTGTGTCTGGTTCTGTGTATTTGGAGTGTACTGTGGGTCATTGTGCATATGTATGCATGCATTTGAGAAGAGGTAGTGTTATGCATTTCACTGTACTGCATGTTGAATTTGTGTGTATTCACAGTAGAAACAACTATATGTATGCTTATGGTGTCTAGGTAAATTTAAGTGTTCTGTTAAATCTGGAAAGAGTGTGTTTGTTGGGTGTTTGGATGTTCAGATTGTGTATATATTGTCTGGGGTTATGAACCAGTGCTGCCTATATTGTCTCAAGTTGGAGGATGAATGCTTGTATTTAGGACTTTGAGGTGATTACGTTTTGGAGAATGTAGGTGTGTCATGTATTTAGGAGAAGGTGAGAGTGTTTTTGGATATGTTTGAGGATTGCTGTATTTGTCTTCTACTTCTGGGGCATGGTATATATGTAACTGTTCATGGCATATAGGGGATGAATATGTTACATTAGGAACTGAAGGATTGTATGATATATTAAGAAGTACAAGGAGGGACCACCAAAAACAGAATGATTTCTTGGAGGGTGGGCCTCTTGTACAGGCTTCCTCCCCAGCTAAGTGTTTAGGAACCCACTAGCATCAATGAACCTTCTAGTGTTGTAGTGAGAAGATGTATTTGGCTTCGGTGATTTTTTTGTTTTCGTAGAGTCTTTCAATGCATTTTCCCATTTCATGATGGTTGATTTATGAATATACCTGCCCATATCATGCTGGGTGTTCAGCAGCTTTGACCAAGATGACATGATTTCTGTGCCCCACTCTCTCTATTCACCCGATCTTGCCCCCAGGGGCTTTTTTGTTGTTGTTTCCCTGGATGGAAAATCCCTCAAAGCAGAATTTTTGCTGACATGGAAGAGGTAAACGAAAAAACTGCAGAAGCACTAAACAGCATCAAAAGAGATGAGTTCAAAAACTATTTTGAGCATTGGAAAAAGCATCTCAAAATAAAAAAATAAAGGAAAAAGTGTCTAGATAGGTACATTGCATCAAATGAAGAGTACTTTGAAGGTGACTGGAGTTTAAACATGTAAGAATAAACACTTTTTAATAAATAAATTCTCTATTGGAGGGGCTCCTCCTCATAAATGACTCTGGCTTGAACGTATTCAGTTATTGTCAGAGGGTTTGTGTGACTGCATTTTAGGGTTTCATGAGGTTGGGTGTATTTTGTAGGGAATGAGGATGTGTGTATATATTTAAGTGTTTATTTGTTGCTGGTTGGAGTGTGATTTTTTTATGAAAGATTATAGATTGTGATTTCAGTTGAGTTTTTGAGGGTGTATATGTATTGAGGGTATGAGAGATTCTGTGTATATAATCAGGCATCTGGTAGGGCTTATAGAGGATTTATGTAACTGAATTTTCAGAGTTCCATGGGGCTGGGTAATTGTGATTGTATACATCGAAGCTGTGAGTAGTCTTGTACGTGTCTGGTGATTGTGGGAGTGTGTCTGTGTGTACTCTTGGATCTGTGGGTATACTGTGGGTGTGTATATTCGGGCATCTGGTTATTTCAGCTTGTGTTATTGAGAGCTGTGAATGTATTCAGAAAATGGGGTACCTGTATGTCAATCTATAGCTGTGGGTGTGTAGTGTATACTTATACTAAGGACAGTTATGTGTATCTGGGAGAAGTTACACCAGGATACTATGGTGATGACAGTGAACTGTACATGCATGGTTTGTGGTATGATAGAGTTTATGGGTGTTTATTAAGAGGAGTGTTTGAGGGGAGATTTTTTTGTGAATGTGTATATTTGTGGCCTTGGGATAGTTAGAGGTACTCAGGTATGTTGGTGACATATGTGTTCACTAGTGGGATATGTGCTTTGGGAAATGATAGATGGGTTGTGCCTGAGGTTGCTGATATGTACTTCTGGAGTGAGTTGGGATGCTTTGTGAGTTTGGGAGTTGGTGTCGAAACCTAAGGTATTCTAAGACTATGGAGTCCTTAAGTGTTTAAGTTTGGGATCTTGAGTCTGTGTATTTCTTTTGGGCTATGCACATGTTTGTGATCTGGTTGTGTTCGGTATTGGGAGATTGTAAGAATTGTTTATATATGTTGTGGATGCAACAATATGACATAGGTGAGTAGAGTATGTGTATTTTTAAAAGAGGATCAGGTCTATATGATTTCTCTGGGGATTTGATGCTGTTTTTATAGGTATGTAGGTTCTGGCAACTGGTAGAGTCAAGTGTGTGTGTGTGTGTGTGTGTGTGTGTGTGTGTGTGTGTGTGTGTGTGTGTTCAATGTGTGTAGTGTATATGGAAATGCATAAGTGTATAAGGAGGTAGTACAAATTATAGCTCATGTATTTGAGTACATGAGGGATTGCTGGCATGTGTATTTTGGGGTGGCAGTTGGGTATATTTATTAGAAGGTAAGTTGTTATGTATTCAGGGGTTGTAGCGATGGGATGATTTGTGTGTGTGCTTTTGGTGAGTGAGAGTTGTGTGTCTTGGGTCTTTTTTCATGTGTGAGGGGTTGTCATGTGCAGGGATCTGAGAGTGTGAACAAAGGTATGCACAGGTCACTGTGGCTGGTTGGTATATGTTTTGGGGCCTGCAAGGGGGCCTCAGGGGCAGACTGGTGATTCTGAGGCCTTCCTCCATGAGCAGACCCTTGTTGTGTTTGATCGTGTGTGACGCTCACCCTTGTCCAAGTCTCTCTGTAGGGCAGTGACACTGCTGGAATGATCAGTGATATTCAGCTTGCTCATTGTTGCCTGGATGAGTCTGGCTACCTTAGTTCTGCTGGCAGGTGAATGTGCTTCTCACATTTGAGTGGTCCTGCATATGGGGCTAGGAGACAGGTGCAGAACAGAGTTGACCACCCCCCAGGAATGTTCTCCTCAGAGAGGCTGCAGCTGGTGGGGGAGAGCTTTTCCTCCAGGTGTGACATAATTATCTCCTGAGTATGCCAGAGAGGATGACATAGAGGAAGGAACCTGCCAGGAGATAAACAAACCCCAACTGAAAGACCATTCTTCACTGGCCCATCCGCTGCTTTCTCCCTTAGAAGGAACCCACGGCAAGGGAAAGGCCAGTCCCCATGGTGTGACTCCCACAGAACCCTTCTTGGTTTTGCTCTGCTGGCTGGCCTCTCTGTTCACACATCTTTCCTCACAATGTGCGAAATTTGGTGACACCAGCATTCCCTCCTTCCTTTGACTGCCCTATCTTTGCTGCACCATCACTGTGGGCTCGGCAGTCACCTTCTCCAGTTAAGAAGGGCTCATTTCTCCAAGTTTTCACAGCACCCTGTGCTGTCTGCGTCCCTCTGGCTACTGTTCTCAGAATAAGACCTAAACTCTTCACAGTGCCCTTCTCCACCTGCTACCTTGGCCTTAGTCTTCATGCTCAGGCACAGAGGCCTTCTCTCTGTGCCTGAAATGCTCTCGGGGCCTCTGCATTTTTTGCTCCTTCTGCCTGGAACACTCCTGCAGTCTTTCCTGAACATAAGGTCTTATGTATCCCTGGCCTGTCACTCTTTTGACTGTTACCCTACTTCATTTTTCTCAAATGTCACTCTTGGTCTGTCAAACTAATACGGGAGTCTGATGAGGGTCTTGGTCACTCCTGTATGAACATCAGCTGGCAACTGTCTGGCATATGGAAGACTTTTAGAAGCACCAGCCATAATTGACTGACCTGCATGTTCCTCTGGTTGACAGCACCTATGAGCTGCTGCCCCAGCAGCCCAAGATCCAAGGGAAAGAAACTGAGGGCAGAACTCAGGCCTGACTCACTGTCAGGTCACATTTTTGGGAAGAGGAATTAACCCATGTAACATGGGACACGTGGCACCTTGCAGAATCCCAAATACAAATGCTCCACAGGAAAAACTCAATTGGTTCATATTTCAAAGTGCAATGAGGCAGGCATGAAATGTGATATAAATAAATTGGCTATAGATTCATAAATTCCTGGTATCCTTTAGAATGCAGCATGCTTTCCATAATCTAGATGCATATAGCCACATTCTTGGTGTCCTGAGCCACTGAAGGAAGAGCAGACTCAAACTGCATGCTCAATTGCACTGATTAGGCTTCACTGGAAAACAAAGACAAATGATTGATGCATCACTGAATCTCACCATGTGCCAGGCACCATGACAGCTACTTTCACATTAATACTTGCCAAATCCACAAAAACCTCATTAGGTAGAGACCATATTCGTTCCACTTTACGCATATTGAAGATGAGGTTCAGAGAGGTAAGGAATCAAACTGAGCGCTACACATGTGACAGGCTATTAATGGGATTGGCTCATTTGTGAAACAAAGCCAACATTACCCTGATCAGTGCACCCAGATTCTGGGCTATGAAGGGACAAAACACCTTGTCTCCTGCAGTAGAACAGTACCAAACAATCCAGCAAAAATGCAGGCTTAATATCCTGCTTCCTTAACCAAAATATAATGAATTAATCATGATTTTGTACTCTGTTAGTGGGACCAAAAATGTGCATTCATGTGTACAATTCCTTTAAAGTAGTACGGATGGTCCAAAGTACCTCAATGATGTTCCCAAATCATCATGAAGTTGTAATACTTTTAGAACACTGCATGCTTAGAGGCTACCAAATAGAATCTGGTAGGTCAGTTCTCTGGGTAGCGATGGTGGATTGAAAAGGCCCAGAAGGATAGAAGATGAGAAGTAGGGAAGAAGCAATATGTGCAGTCAATAGAAGGTGCCATGGTATAGGTTGAAACAGCAGCAAGGAGGTAGCAAAAATAAGATTGTAATAAGTCAAGGATACAAATGTAGGTTCTAATATAGTAACTCATGAAGAATGCAAAAGTAACAAATTAATGGGCAGAAAGATAGGTTAAACAAAGAACTCAGAAATAAGTCAAACAAAACAACAATAAGATGGTAGATATAGGCTGGGCTTGGTGACTCAGCCTGTAATCCCAGCAGTTTGGGAGACCGAGGTGTGTGGATTGCCTGAGCCCGTGAGTTCAGTACCAGCACAGGCTACAAGGCAAGACCTCGTCTCTACAATAAATCCAAAATTAGCATGGTGTGGTAGGTCATTCCTGTATTTCTAGCTACTTGGAAGGCTAAAGCAACTGGATCGACAAAGCCCAGCAGGTCGACGCTGGGGTGGCCACGAGTGTGCCTCTGCACTCTAGTCTGGGCGATAGAGTGAGATTGCAACTCAAAAATAAATAGTAGATATAAACCTCATATGACAAGGCAACTTAGATTTATGCTGTTTAATTTTATTTTTTCAAGCAATTTTAGGTTCACAGAAAAATGAACCGAAATACATAGTTCCCAATACCTGTCATCACTCTCCTTCCACAGTTTCCCGCGTTATTGGCATTTTTCCTTAGAGTGGCACATTTGTTAAAATTGATGAGCCAATGTTTATAAGTTCTTATGGACCAATGCTCAGAGCTTTCATTAGGGTTCATTCTTTGTGTTATATTTCCTGTGGGTTTTGACATTTTCGCTGCCCGCCAAAATCTCTCAAAACTACTTACTCATCCTACTCTCTGTCCCCAATTCTTGGCAACCGCTGATCCTTCTACTGTCTTCATAGATTTGCCTTTTTTCACAATTTCATATAGTTGGGAGTCATACAGTATGTGGCCTTTTCAGATTGGCTTATTTCACTTAGCAATATAAATTTAGAACTCCCCCATGTCTCTTCCTGGTAGATTTACTCTTTAATTATATTTTTCATAGAAAATTCATAAATAAGGGTCATCATCAAATTTTGTCTTTTCTAGCATTATACAATACTCTCTTTAATAAACCAACTCACATAGTGTAAACTCACATAGTGTAAATAAACTACAGTAGAACAAGATGGAAATCATGCACACAAACCTATTGAGACAAAAACATGCAAACACCCAAGCTGCGTTGTCTCAGACATTCTGCTGCAGTTCCAGTGTCACCCTCAGGCTCTTCCACATCCAGCCCTTCTACCTGTGGGAACCCATTGTCCCACTATAGCTAGAGGGCAGGGCACTCTGCTCCAGTTAGGACATTAACTCAAACAACCCGCTAGTAACAGGTGCCTTGCTGGATTTAATATTTATTTCTGTGAATGAAGGCTGCTTTTTCTTTAAAGATAAGATTCATATTACAATGTGTAATGATATTATAGTAGTTGACTAAATATAACTTGAGAATGCATTTTATATATTATTTAACTTATTTATTGAAGTAAAAGTCACAAAACACAATTAACCTTTTTACCATGTACAATTTAGTGTCATTTAGTACATTCACAAGGTTGTATAATCATTATCTCTGTCCGGGTAGTAAATAATTGTATAACTTCAAAGAGAAATCCCACACACATTCTTCCATTTCCCCAACCGCTCGACAACCAACAGTCTCCTTTCTGTTTTTCCAGATTAAACTATTTTAGATATTTCACACAAATGGAATCATACAATATGTGACCATCTATGTTAGCCTCTTTCACTTAATGTTCTTCCATGTAGTACCATGTATATTTATTTCTTTTCATGCCTGAATAACATTTCAACCTATGGACATAAATATAGTTATCTGCCCCTTTTACAATTCCCTATCATCTTTTATGCTACCACTGTCACCAATTACATCTTTACACATTGTATGCTAATTAATATAGCTTTATCATTATTGTTTTATACATTTATCTTTTAAACTACATTTTTTTAAAAGTTACTAACTCCAAAGGCAGTAATATTAGCTCTTTCCAATTTCCCTTTGTTGTTACCTTTACTATTACTCTTGGTTTCTTTCTATGACTTTAAATTACAGTCTAGAGAACTTTCTTTTTTTTTTCTTTGTTTATGTGTTGAGGATCAGTACACAGACATTTCAATTTGCACACAGTTCTTAACCTACATACCGAAAATTGAAAAAGACATGTATTGTTATTTTTAAAAAGTTATTCCAGTGACTTTCCAGCTTAAAATTTGGAGGCAAATGTTCCTTAAGAGGATATCAAGTACCAGTATTGTCAAATGTTGATAAGCTGTTACATACATCCCACCAATTCACAATTTATCATATACACAACATACTCAATTTTTCAACCTTTCACAACACATTAACAAAGTTATCAGGAAAACAGGACTACCACAACCAAAGGTGTTACAGAGTACACACAATTCTGACAGGGAGAGCCATGATCAAGGAGTGGTTTTCTTTAGGAAACAATTCTACTAAAAAACAACATGGGAATAGAAGTAATTTTAAATGTTCAAGACATTAAATGCAGGACTGTGTCCATATTGCCACTTAGTATACTTTGCATTACAGGATATGAAAACTAACCCCCCATCTAGGGAATGTTAAGCTGATACCCAAGACAGTCAAAACCTCCTGTAATTCAATATTCCACATTATTTTCTGGTTGTACCAAAAAATAAACAACCAGCGAATGATTTCACCTCTTTAAAAAAAACTGTTTTACACTTAAAAAATGGGATGAGGTGGGATTCCTCCTTCTTAAAAATGTTTCTAGAGCTACTAAAAAACTTGCTTTTACAAAATAGTTGATAAAAATATTCCTCTGAATTGCCCAAGAAGGGAAACAGGGACCACTGATAAGACATGGGATATGATATTATTCAGGCTTGGCTTCTTTCTCTCTTGCTCATCAGAGACTGGATTCTCCTCGGTTTCAGTTTTTCCGTTTTCTGCAGGTAACTCTTCTTTAGTTTTTTGGTTAGCCACTTCAGCCTGCTTTCGCTTCGCTCCCCTTTTCCCTTTTCCCTGCACTTTTTGTCTGAAGATTTATCCTTTCGCGCCGCCTTTTTTTTGGCTTTGCTTCCACTTTTGCAGGAGCAGGTTTAGCCGACAACCGCGCCGATCTCCTCTTGGGCTCCTCCTGCGCCGCCCCCTGGTGGAGCTGACCTTCCTTGGGGCATCTTGGCGGCGGGCAGGGCGCCTACCGGGTGCCTGAGGGCAGCGGCGCGCCAAGGGCCTTCGCGAAGCTGGACTGCCGGCCGCTACCGCTCCTCCCGCCGCCGGAGCTGCTGAGACCCGCGGCGGGGGCGGTGGGAGAACCGGATGGAGAGAATTTCATTTGCTCCTAAAGGATTCCTTTCACCGTTTTTGTTGAGCAGATATGCTCCGGATGTATTTCCTCGGCTTTTCTGTAATTGGAAATGACTTATTTTTTCCTTCATTTTAAAAAATTGTGGTATACCCATAACATGAAATTATCATCATAAGCGGTTTAAGAATATCGGTCAGTGGCATCAAGTAGGTACACATTGCTGTACCACAATCACTAACATCCACCTACAGAACTCTTTCCATTTTGCAAAACTAACCATTACGCCATTAAATAATATTCTCCATTCCTCCCAAGCTCCTGGCAGCCATCTCCCTGCTTTATTTCTCTGTGAATTTGACTACTTTTGCTGTCTCCTGTAGGTGAGGTCATACAGTATTTGTCCTTTTGTGACTGACTTATTTAACTTAGCATATTGTTCTCAAGGTTCACCCATGCTATGGCAAGTGTCAGAATATTCATCATTTTCAGGATGAATAATATTCCACATTTTGTTTATCCATCCGTCCTCAACAGACCCTTGAGCTGATTCCCCCTTCTGGCTATAGTAAATAATTCTGCTGAGATCATAAGGGTACGAATATCTCTCCAGGTCCCCGGTTTCAATTTTCAGAGACAGCATATACTGAGAAGTGGCATTGCAGGATGATATTGGTAATGTTTTCAGGACCCACCATAATGTTTTCCATGTGGGTGCACCATTTTACATTCTAACTAACCATGTACTAGGGTTCCAATTTTTCCACAGTCTCACTAGCACTTGGTATTTCTGTTTCTTTGGTAGTGTCCATCCCAGTGGATATGAGGTAGTATGTTACTGTAGTTCTGATTTGTATTTCCCAGATGACTATTCATGCTGAGCATCTTATGTGCTTTTCAAGCATTTGTATCTCTTTTAGAGAGACATTTATTCAGGTCCTTCATTTGTTTTAGAATTAGATTGTCTCTTTTTACGGTGAGTTTTGGACATTCTTTATATCTAATAGATATTAAGTCTTTATGATATATATGATTTGCAGATATTTTCTCTCATTCAGTGGGTTGCCTTGTTACTCTGATTAATGTGTCCTTTGGTGAAAGAAATTTAAAACTTTAGTGTCAAACAAATTACCTATTTTTTTCTTTTGACACCTTTGCTTTCTGATGCCAAATCCAATATCATACAGTTTTCTCCTTATATTTTCTTTTGAGAGTTTTATGACTGTAGGTCTTATATAAAGGTCTTCCATCCATTTTGAATTAATTTTTGTACATGATGTAAGGTAAGGGTCCAACTTCATTTTTGTGTGTGTGGATGTGGATGTCCAGTTTTCAAACACCATTTGTTGAGAAGACTGTCCATTCCTGCAGCGAATGGTCTTGGAATCCTTGTTGAAAATCATCTGACAATATGTGTAAGGGTTTATTTCTGGATTCTCTAGTCTATTAGACTACATATCTGTCTTTATGTCATCTCCTCACTGTTTTTAATTACTGCAGCTTAGTAGCAAGTTTTGAAATCAAGAAACAGGAGACCTCAAACTCTGTTCTTTTTAAAGGTTATTCATTATTTGGGACACTTAAGATTCTATATTAATTTTAGAATGGATTTTTAAACTTTTACCAAAAAAGGAATTTGATAGGAATTGCATTGAATCTGTAGATCATTTTGGGTGACACTTATATGTTGAAAGCATTAAGTATTTCAATCCATGAACATAAGTCTTTCCATTTTTGTGTCTTTAATTTCCTTCAATATTTTGTAGTTTTCAGTGTGTAAGTCTTTCTCCTTTTTGGTTAAGTTTTTTCTAATAGTCTAGTTTGTGATATTGTAAATCAATGGTTTTCTTAATTCATTTTCAAATTTTTCACTGTTAGTATAAAGAAACAACTGATGTCTGCATATTGATTTTCTATTCTGCAACTTTGCTGAATTTATTATTTTCAACAATTTTAATGGAATCTTTAGAGTTTTCTACATACAAGATTATGTCTTTGCAAACAGATAATTTTAATTATTTCTTTCCAATTGGTGTGCCTTTAACATATATTTTTTTTTATTTTGTTTTATTGCTTATGCTAGGACTTCCAGCACTATGTCGAATAGACATAGTGAAAGCAGGCATCCTTGTCTTATTCCTGATTTTAGTGGGGAAAGCTTTTAATTTTTGACTATTGAGTATATATGCTATGGGTTTTCCATGTATAGCCTTGATTATGTTTTGGTAATTTCTTTCTATTTCTAATTGTTGTTGTTTATACTCATGAAAGTGTGTTGAATATTGTCAGGTGCTTTTTTTGCATCAATTGAGATGATCACATGTTGTTTTTTCTTCTTTCTCCTTTGTGTTTCATTACGTTGATTTTCATATGTTGACCAAGTCTTGCACTGAAGATATAAATCCCACTTGGTCATGATGTGTAATCTTTTACTTTGGCTTTTTGGGCTTTTGGGGGTTCCTTATGAATTAAATATTCTTTTTTATGTGTGAAAAACAACTCAGGTATTTTGATAGTAATTGCACTGAATCTGTAGATTGCTTTTGGGAAGTATGGGCATTTTAACAATATTGATTCTTCCAATCCATGAGCATGGGATGCTTTTTCGTATGTTTGAGTCAGTTTTGATTTATTTTAGGAGTGTTTTGTAGTTCTTATTTTTATTGTTTGGCTATTGCAAATGGGCTTGTGTCCTTAATTTGGTTTTCAGCTTGAATGTTGTTGGTGTATGGAAATGCTATCTATTTTTTTTTCTTTTTAGTGGGAATCTCACCATGTCACTCTGTCTACAGCACAGTGAAACACTCAGAGCCATCGAAGTCTCGACCTGCAGGGCTCAGGGGATCCTTCCACTGCAGCCTTCCAAGTGGCAGGGACTACATGCATGCACTACCATGCCCAGCTAATTTTATGTACAGACAAGTTCTCTCCAAGTTGCTGAGGCTGGTCTTGAGCCCCTGGGATCTGGCAAACTTCTTGCCTCTGCCTCCCAGAGTGCTGGAATTCCAGTCATGAGCCACCCCACCCAGCCATGCTACTGGTTTTTGAATGCTGATTTTGTATCCTGAGACTTTACTGAAGTTGATTGTCAGGTCTAAGGGTCTCTTGGTGGAAACTTTAGGGTTTTCTAGATATAGGCTTATATCATCTGCAAAAAGATAATGTAACTTTTCCTATTTTGATACTTTTATATTTCTTTCTTTTGCCTGATTGCTCTGGAAAGGACTTCTAGCACTAAATTAAAAGGAATTGGTAAGAGAAGACATCCTTGTCTTGTTCCAGTTCTGTCCATTCAGTGTGATATTGGCTATAGATTTGTCACAGATGGCTCTTCTTGTTTTGAGATACTTTACTTTGATGCCTTGATAGTTGAGGATTTTTATCATAAAGGGATGTTGGATTTTACCAGTTGCTTTCTTTGCATCTGTTGAGATAATCATTGTAGTTCTTATTTTTATTTTTTTATTTTTTTAATTTTATTTTAAAGATGGGCACAATTCAGGATTAGGTATACAAGTGGTCATCGTACAGGTAAATTTGGGCCTCCCTTTGGTTCCCACTATGACTGGTTTGAGATCAGGTTCCCTTATTGATGTTGTGTCTCCCCCCACCCCCACCTAGGCAGCATCTCACTACTGCCAATCACTTTCTTATATTATGGTAAATGTTCAGGGTCCACATATGAGTGAAAACATGGAGTACACTATTCTTTGTTTCTGTGATAGATCACTGAATATGATAGACTATAAATCCATCCAAGTTGCTGTGAAGTCCATATGTTTTTTCTTCTTTATGGCTATGTAATATACCATTGGGTATATGTACCACATTTTGTTTCATCCCATCCAGTTTTGTTGGACAGCACGACTGGTTTCATGGGTTTGCTATTGTGAATAGTGCTGCAATAAACATGCGTGTGCAGGTAACATTTTCATATAATGATTGGAGTTCCTCTGGGTATATTCCCAGTAGAGGGATTGCTGGGCCATATAGAAGGTCACTGTCTAGTTCTTTTAGAAATTGACACACTGTTTTTCAAAGAGGTTGCACTCGTTTGCATTCCCACCAGCAGTGTAGAAGAGTTACTTTTCCTCTGCATCTTGCCAGCATCTTTTGTTGTTTGTTTTATTAATTATGGCCATTCTTATTGGGGTTAGGTGATATCTCAGTGTGGTTTTAATTTCCATTTCTCTGTTGATTAGTGAGGCTAAGCACTTTTTCATATGTCTCTTGGCTGCCCACATATCTTCTTTTGAGAAGTGTCTATTCATATCTTTTGTAATGGGGCTGTTTGTTTTTTTTTCTTTTCAGTACCTTTGAGACCCTTGTAGATCCTAGGTGTTAGGCCATTGTCAGATATACAGCTGACAAATATTTTTTCCTGTTCTTGGAGCTGTCTTCCTGCTCTCTTGATGGTTTCATTGGCTTTGCAGAAGCTTTTCAATTTGATGAGTTCCCACTTGTCTTTCTTATCTGTTATGGCATGGATACTTGGGGTTTTGATCAGACATTGGTTGCCAGTTCAAATTTCCATAAGGGTATTCCCTACATTTTCTAACCTTGCTATAGATTGAGATTTACACTTAGCGTTTTGATCCATTTAGAGTTGATTTTTGTGTATGGTAATATGTAGGGACCCTGTTTCAGTCTTCTGCATGTGGTCAGCCAGTTTTCCCAGCATCATTTATTGAATAGGTGCTCCTCTCCCCAGTGCTGGATGGTGGATGCTTTGTTGAAGATGAGTTGGTTGAGAAATAGAGGTTTTGCTACTGGAATCTCTATGCTGTTCCATTGGTCTATATGCCTGTTCTTGTACCAATACCAGACTGTTTTGATTAATGTAGCCTTATAGTAAAGTTTAAAGTATGCAAGTGTGACACTTCCTGCTATGTTTCTTTTGCTAAGGATTGTTTTGGTTATTCATAGCCATTTATGTTTCCATATGAATTTCTGTATTGTCATTTCCAAATCTGAGAAAAATGATGTTGGTAATTTAATGTGTATTGTGCTGAATCTGTAGATTGCCTTTGGTAGGATGGGCATCTTAACAATGTTGATTCTTCCTATCCAAGAGCATGGAATATTTTTCCATTTGTCTGTGTCTTCTTGGATTTCTTTAAGCAGTATTTTGTAGTTTTCATTGTAAAGGTCTGTAACTTCTTTGGTTAGGAAGATACAGAGGTATTTCATTTTTTGTGTGGCTGTTGTGAATGGGATTGTGCTTTTTTTGGTTGTTGGTTTGTTGGTGATTAGGAATGTGATTGTCTTTTGCACATTTATTTTGACCTAGAGATTTTCCAAAGTTCTTTATTGGTGAACACATGTTTTTGACAGATTTTCTTGGGTTTTTGAGTTATAGGATCATATTGTCAGCAAAGATACCTATGACTTCCTTCTCTTGTCTAGTTGCTCTAGCTAGGACTTCCATCCCAAGGTTGAACAAGAGGAGTTAGAGTGGGCAGCCTTGTCTTATTCTGGTTTTCGGGGGAAATGTTTCCAGTTTTTGTCCATTTAGCAATATGCATGCTGTGGATTTACCATAGATGGCTCTTACTATTTTGAAGTATGTTCCTTCTATGCCTAGGTGTTTGAGGGTTTTTATAAAGAAGGGATGCTGGATTTTATCAAAAACCTTATCTGCATCTAATTATATAGCCATGTCATTCTTCTTTTTACATCGGTTGATGTATTTAATTACATCTATGGTCTTGTGGATGTTAAACCAGCCTGGCATCCTGGGGATGAAGACTCCTTGGTCATGGTGGATGATTTTTGAGATGTGTTGTTGGATCCAATTTGCTAGAATCTTGTTGAGAATTTTTGCATCTATGTTCATCAAAAGTATTTGTCTGTAGTTCTCTTTTTTGTTTGATCTTTACCTGGTTTGGTTACCAATGTGTGTTAGCTTTGTAAAATGTATTGGGGAGAGTTCTTTCTTTCTCAAATGCCTGAAACAGGATTTGTTATCAGCTCCTATTGATAGGATTGTTCTCAGCTTCTCCTTGTACATTTTGTAGAATTCTGCTGGAAAGCCATCTGGTTCAGGGCTTTCCTTGGAGGTAGTTTTCTAATGATGCGCCAATTTCCTGGGTTGTTATTGGTCTATTTAGTTTCTCAGTGTCTTCTTGTTTCAACCTTAGGAGGACTCAGGAAGTCCTCCTTTTCATTTAGGTTATCAAGTTTGTTTCTATGTAAGTGTGCATAGCAATCTCTGATTATCTTCTGTATTTCTTCAAGGTCAGTTGTGATTTGATCTTTTCTATTTCTGGTGGTATTTACTTGGGCTTTTGCTCTCTTTCTCTTGGTCATTCTGGCTAGGGGTCCATCAAACTTGTTTATTCCTTCAAAGAACCAGCTTTTTGTTTTGTTGATTTTTTGTACCATATTTGTACAAGGTCCCACTTGTCTATCTTCTCTCTTATGACCTGTGGGTTTCAGGTTATGTCTTCTATGTCCTGTATTTGGGCTTTTACTTTGGTGATCTGGATTCTTCTACTGAAATTTGGGTTTTGGTGATCATGTCTTTCTAACTCCCTTAGGTGATTTGTTAGGCTGATAACTTGTGCTCTTTCCTTTATCTTGATGTGGGTTTGTAGAGATATAAATTCCTCTCTTTGAACTGTTTTCATGGTATTCCTGAGATTTGGGTAAGATGTCTTCATTTTCATTTGTTTTCAAGAATCTTTTAATTGCTATTTATGTTTCTGTGTTGACCCAATAGTAGTTCAGCATCTTGCTGTTTAGTGTTCATGTCTTTGTGGGTTTTGGAGAATTTTGTTGGTGTTGATATTTATTTTTATTCCACTATGGTCTCAGAAGGTGATGGCAGTATGTCAATTTTGTGAAATTCGCTTATGCTTGATTTATATTCAAGGATGTGATTGATCTTGGGGTACATTCCATGTGGTGATGAGTAGAATGTATATTCTGTGGTTGTTGGGTGAAGTATTCTATATCTATAAAGTCTATTAGGTCAAGGTCAAGTTGAGGTTCCAGATCTCTTCATTGATTTTTTGCCTCTCTAGGGTTGTTCTGGGGTATTCATGTTCCCAGCTATAATGGTGTAACAAGTAATATCTTTTTTAGCTTACTTAGTAATTGCTTTATAAATGCTGGTGCTCCTGTGTTGGGTGCATGTATGTTTAGGATGGATATTTCTTATTGATGGATTGTATCTTCATCATTAAGTAGTGTCCTTTCATGTCTTTTTAAATTTTTGATAGCTTAAAGTTTGTGTCATCTGATATTAAGATAATGACTTCTGCCTTCTTTTATTTATTTTTTTTATCAATATCTTTTATTATGGTTTTGTGGGGTACAGTTAAGGGTTAGGTGTACAATTACGTTTCATTCAGGCACCCAGTTGATAAAAGGTGTTTCCCCATCCCCAGACAGATACTTGCTACTGTTAATCCCATTCCCCTCCCCCCCCATAGTTTCCTAGTACCATCAGTCATTTTCTTATAATATTACATTGGATGTTCAAGGTCCATTATATGAGTGAGAACATGTGATACTCGGATCTTTGTTTCTGTGAGAGGTCACTCAGTATTATAGACTCTAGTTCCATCCAGGTTGCTGCGAAATTCATGATTTTGTTCTTTTTTATGGCTGCATAGTATTCCATCATGTATATGTACCACATTTTTTTAATCCACTCCTCTTTTGATGGGCAGCATGGTTGTTTCCAGGTTCTTGCTGTTGTGAACAACGCTGCGATAAACATACGTGTGCAGGTATCTTTTTTATAGAGTGACTTGATTTCTTCAGGGTATATTCCCAGTAGGGGGATTGCGGGTCATATGGGAGGTTGATATTTAGAGCTTTTAGGAATCACCACACTGCTTTCCACAGAGGTTGCACTAGTTTACATTCCCACCAACAGTGTAGAAGTGTTCCCTTTTCGCCACACCCTCTCCAGCAGCTGTTATTTTTTGAGTTGTTGATAATTGCCATTCTGGCTGGGGTTAGGTGGTATCTCAGTGTGGTTTTGATTTGTATCTCCCTGATGATTAGTGAGGTTGAACATTTCTTCATGTCTTTGTTGGCTGCTCGGATGTCCTCTTGTGAAGTGTCTGTTCATATCTTTTGCCCATTTTATAATGGGGTTGTTTGTTTTTTTCTTTTCAGCACATTTTATTTCCTTGTAGATCCAGGATGTTAAGCTTTTGTCAGACCTGGTGTTGGAAATATTTTTTCCCAGTCAGTAGGCTGTCTCCCTGCTCTCTTGGAGGTTTCTTTGGCCTTGCAGAAGCTTGTCAGTTTAATAAGGTCCCACTTGTCTATCTTCTCTCTTATGACCTGTGGGTTTCAGGTTATGTTCAGGAATTGGATGCCAGTTCCGATTTCCATGAGGGTATTACCTTCATTTTCTAAGGTTCTTATGGTTTGAGGTTTTACATTTAGGTCTCTGATCCATTTGGAGTTAACCTTTGTGCATGGGGATAGATAGGGGTCCTGTTTCAATCTTTTGCATGTGGTCAGCCAGTTTTCCCAGCACCATTTACTGAATAGGTTCTCCTCTCCCCAGTGGTAGGTGGTGGAGGCTTTGTCGAAGATGAGTTGGTTGAGAAATTGAGGTTTTGCTTCTGGAATCTCAATTCTATTCCATTGATCTATATGCCTGTTCCTGTACCAATAGCAAGCTGTTTTGATGAGTGTAGCTTTACAGTAAAGTTTGAAGTCTGGTAATGTGATACCACCTGCTTTGTTTTCTTTGCTGAGGATTGTTCTGGCTATTCTTGGACGTTTGTGTATCCATATGAATTTCTGTGTTGTCTTTTCTAGGTCTGAGAAGAATTTTTTTGGTCTTTTGATGGGTATTGCATTGAATTTGTAGATTGCCTTAGGTAAGATGGACATCTTCACAATGTTGATTCTTCTGATCCATGAGCATGGGATATTTTTCCACTTGTTTGTGTCATCTTTGATTTCTTTGAGCAGTGTACTGTAATTTTCATTGTAAAGGTCTTTCACGTCTCTGGTTAGGAAGATGCCAAGGTATTTCATTTTTTTTGTGGCTATTGTGAATGGAATTGTGTTTTTTATTGGGGTTTCTGTTTGTTTATTATTGGTGTAGAGAAATGCAATTGTCTTTTGAACATTTATTTTATATCCTCAGACTTTGCCAAAGGCCTTTATCAGTGTAAGGAGGTTTTTGACAGATTCTCTTGGGTTTTCAAGGTACACAATCATATCATCGGCAAAGAAAGATAACTTGACTTCCTCTTTTCCTATTTGGATACCCCTGATTGACTCCTCTTCTCTGATTGCTCGAGCCAGGACTTCCAACACTATGTTGAACAGGAGGGGAGAGAGTGGGCATCCTTGTCTTGTTCCAGTTTTCAGGGGAAATGGTTCAAATTTTTGTCCATTTAGGAGTATGCTGGCTGTGGGTTTCTCGTAGATGGCTTTTACTATTTTGAGGTATGTTCCCCGTATGCCTAGATGTTCAAGGGTTTTATCAAGAAAGGGTGCTGGATTTTATCAAAAGCTTTTTCTGCATCTAATGATATAATCGTGTGGTTTTTGTTTTGACATCTGTTGATGTATTTAATAACATTTATGGTTTTACAAATGTTGAACTAGCCTTGCATCCCAGGAATGAAGCCTACTTGGTCATGATGGATAATTTTTGAGATGTATTGCTGAATTCTGTTTGCTAGGATCTTGTTGAGAATTTTAGCGTCTATGTTCATCAAAGATATTGGCCTGTAGTTCTTTTTCTTTGTTGGATCTTTACCTGGCTTGGGTATCAATGTGATGTTGGCTTCGTAAAATGATTTGGGGAGAGTTCCATCTTTTTCAATTGCCTGGAATACCTTCAGTAGGATTGGTATCAGCTCCTCCTTAAATGTCTTGCAGAATTCTGCTGGAAAGCCTCTGGACCAGGGCTTTTTTTGTAGGAAGTTTTCTTATTATGTAGTCAATTTCCTTGATTGTTGTTGGTCTATTTAGGGTCTCAATTTCTTCTTGGTCCAATCTAGGTAGGTTGTGTGATGTCAGAAAGTCCTCCATTTCCTTAAGGTTGTCAAGTTTGTTTCCATACAAGTGTACATAGTAGTCTCTAATGATCTTTTGTATTTCTTCAGGGTCAGATGTGACTTCATCTTTTGTGTTTCTGATTGTGCTTATTTGGTTTTTTTCTCATTTTTTCTTGGTCAGTCTAGCTAGGGGACCATCGATCGTGTTTATCCTTTCGAAGAACCAGCTTTTTGTTTCATTGATTTTTTGTATTATCTTTTTGTCTTCTTTGCCCTGGATTTGGGCTTTTATTTTGGTGATCTGGATTCTTCTGCTGAAATTAGGATTTTTGTGGTCTTGCTTTTCCAGCTTCTTTAGGTGACTTGTTAAGTTATTAATTTGTGTTCCTTCCATTTTATTCATGTGTGTTTGTAGGGATATAAATTCCCCCTTACTACAGCTTTCAAGGCGTCCCAGAGATTTTGGTAAGATGTTTCTTCATTTTCATTTGTTTCCAGGTATCTTTTGATCTCTGTTTTGATTTCATCATTGACCCAGGAGTTGTTTAGCATCATGCTGTTTAGTGTCCATGTCTTTGTGGGTTTTCGGGGGAATTTGTTGGTGTCAATGTTTATATTTATTCCACTGCAGTCCGAGAAAGTGCATGGTAGAATTTCGGTCCTTTTAAATTTGCTTATGCTTGATTTATGGCTAATTATGTGGTCGATCTTAGAATACGTTCCATGCAGTGATGAGTAGAATGTGTATTCTGTGGTCTTTGGATGGAGTGCTCTGTAGGTATCAATTAAGTCCATTTGGTCCAAAGTCACATTGAGATTCGGGATCTCCTTGCTGATTTTTTGTCCTGATGATCTGTCTAGGGTTGTGAGTGGGGTATTAAAGTCCCCAGTTATGATGGTGTTAGAATTAATATCTTTCTTTAGTTTTCCTAGAAGTTGCTTTATGAAAGTTGGCGCACCTATGTTGGGTGTATATATGTTTAGGATAGATATTTCTTGTTGATGGATTGAGCCTTTTATCATTATGTAGTGGCCTTCTGTATCTTTTTTGATTTTTAATAGCTTGAAGGGTATTTTGTCTGAAATTAAGATCACTACTCCTCCTTTCTTTTGTATTCCATTCACCTGAAAGTTTGTTTCCCATCCTCTTACTTTGAGTCTGTGGGTGTCCTTTCTAGTGAGGTGAGTCTCTTGAAGGCAATAGATTGTTGCCTGATGATATTTTATCCATTTTGCCATTCTATGTCTTTTCAGTGGTGCATTTAGTCCATTCACATTTAGGCTAATAATTGAAATGCAAGAGTTGATCCCTGTCATAAGGTTCTTAGAGTTGTTCCTGTTTGTTTGTTGTCTTTCTTTGGGTTCTGGAGTTGGCTCATGTGTGTTTTTAATCTTTTGCCTGTACTCTTGTGAAGAATGTTGTTGTTCTTTTTTCTTTTTCTTCTGTGTTCAATACTTTCTTAAGTGTTTCTTGCAAGGTGGTCTGGTGGCAGCGTAGTTTCTTAGGGATTGGATATCTGGAAAAGATTTTGATTCTCCCTCACTAATGAAGCTTAGTTTGGCTGGGTAGGTTATTCTTGGTTGAAATTGTTTATCTTTTAGAACTTTGAAGATAGGGCTCCAGGTTCTCCTACCCTGAAGGGTTTCTGTGGATAAATCTGCTGCTATTCTAATTGGTGTTCCCTGGTAGGTAGTCTGGCCTTTTTCATTGCTGCCTTTAGGATTTTTTTCTTTTATAGCTACTTTGTTTAGGCGGATTATTATGTGTCTGGGAGTTGGTGTTCTCATTTGTTGTGTTGCAGGGGTTCTCTGAATCTCCTGTGTTTGGATTTTTTCATCTTTGATGAGATGAGGGAAGTTTTCTTGAATGATTTCATGAAATGTTTGTTCCAGTGTGGCTTCTGTTTCTCTCTCTGCTTCAGGAAGCCCAATTACTCTTAGGTTTGGTCTCTTGAAGTGATCATTCATCTCTTGCAGGTTTTGTTCTGTCTTTTTGAGCTTCTTTTCTATTCTGCCTTCTTTTATAACCCATTCATCTGGAAATTCATTTTCCATCATCTAATCTTGAGTCTGAGTGCCTCCCTTGTGGTGAGTTGAGTTTTCTGCATGCAGCAAATTACTGGGTCATGTTTTTTTAATGCAGTTTGCCATTCGGCTTTTTCAGTGGTGCATTTAGTCCATTCACATTCAGACTGATTATTAAAATGAGAATTTTTTTATCCCTGTCATAAGGTTCTTATAACATTTTTAATTTGTTCGTTTTCTTTTAGCTTTGGAGTTGATATATGTGTGTTTTCAAGTTTGCATACATGATGCATTCTCCATTGATTCTTTTTTTTTATTGTTGTCTGGGGGAGTGCATAGTCATTCTTTTTAAAAAAATTTTTCTGTGCTTAATACCTTTTTAAGCATCTCCTGTAGAACTGGTCAGAGATTGCATAATCTCTTAGGGATTGTATGTCTTGGAAGGATTTTAATTCTCCATTGCTGATGAAGCTGAGCTTGTTGGACACGAAATTCTTTGTTGAAATTATTTATCTTTGAGGACTTTGAACATTGGACTCTAGTCCTTTCTAGCTTGTAGTTTTTCTGCTGATAGTTCTGCTGCTACACTGATTGGTTTTCCTTGGAATGTAGTCTGACATTTCTGTCTCGCTGCCTTTAGGATTTTTTCTTTTGTACCTACCTTGTGTAAGTAAATTACTATGTGTCTAGGGGTTGGTGTTCGATTTGATGTCTGTGTGGGTTCTCTTTATCTCTTGTGTTTGGATGGTGACGTCTCTGTTGAGATGGGGACAGTTTTCTTGGATAACCTCCTGGAATACTTGCTACCAGACATTCTTCATTTTCCTTTCCTCTTCTGGGATACCAATCAGGCATAAGTTCGGCCTCTTGATATAATCACACATCTCTTGGAGGCTTTAATCTTTCTTTCTGAGTTTTCTTTCTATGCTTTTTACAGATTGGGTTAATTCCATCCTCAAGTTCTGAGAGTCTTTCTTCTTCCTGACTAATTCTTCTTTCCATTCTTGTCATCTTGTTTTTTATTTCCTGGATGAAATTTTTATGGCCAAAATCTCCATTACAAATTCTTTCAGTGTTGCATCTTGTCTTTCTTTATTCTTATTCACTCTTTCCATCCATTTCCTAATCCCTGTTGTATTCTGGGGTCAGTAATTGGCAGCTTTCATTGTTTGGACTCTTAAGTGTGATTTTTCAGGTCTTTCCCCCTGTTACAATGGGAATTACCTGTGTTTTTCCATTGATTTTTTTTCATTTGTGACAGATCTCTTTCTTTGCTTTTTAGCCCGTTATTCTGTGGCAGTGGGAGGGGCTTTCACTTTTGATGTTTGCTCAACCAACTATTTTTCCCTGACCATAGCTCTGAATTTGTTCTATTTTAAAACATGGCTGCTGGTCAGAAGTGTTGCTGTCTCTTGTAGTTTTGAGAGTTGAACAAGGTGGAGGATAGGGAAACAGGATTCAGAAATTTCTTACAAACCACAATGTTCACTGATTGTGGTATGGATTCCCTGAGACTCACTCCTCACCACCACTCTACAAGATGATGCAATGTGTACATGTGTTTACCACCAAGTCCAAGACACAATAATGGCAATGAGGAGAACAGAGAAATGTAGAGAGAAATAAGACAGACAAAAATTTTTAAAAGTTAAAAAAAATTATAAAATCAGAACAACAAAAGCAGTAATCAAAGCAAGTCACAATTAAATACACACACACACACACACACACACACACACACACACACCAAAACAAACTGTAAAGAAAAGCAAGACAAAACAAAAACAACAACAACAAAAACCCAGGTAAACCAAAAACACATACACATGCCCAACACAGAATGAAAGAAGAAAAAGAGAAAAAAAGAAAAGAAACAAGAGGAATTCAAATCGAACCATCAACACATATATTCCCACACACATTTAACTTAAAAAAGAGAACAAAAATGCAAAAAGAAACAAACATACAAAAAAACTGAAAGATGAACACTCCGTCATTTACCTATACACATAAAGAGAAAACAAAAAAACTAAAGAAGATAGAAAAAAAAAGGTGAAGTAGATACAGATCGAACCCTCACATACGTATTCATGCACAAAGGAAAGGTATAAAAATGTTTAAAAAACAAACAAAGAAAAGTAAAAGACACTCTCTGGTGACATGTTTGTGACCATGCCTCTCAGTTGCTCACAGATAGGTCCCTCTGCTGTCTCCTGCTGGCCTGGGCCTCATTCAAATCTTCCCAGTGTCCAGTTCAGGGAAGAAGAAGAGGGTAGTGGGGAGGTTGGGGCTTCAGTCCTCCCCTCTCACTCTCATATCCTCAGGGGAATCCCCACTGGTGGGGAGTTGTTGGATCCTCCTCAGGTGCTACCAGGGGACACCCCAGTCAGGCTTCTCCTGGAGTAGAGTCCTCCTATTGTGGCTAACATCCAGGTACCACCTGGGTTTGTACCTCTGGTCCTGCCCCAGACATGTGGGTCCGATGTTCAGAGGATTTCTGGGGAGAAGGCAGTTAGGTCAGTCCTGGACTCACCACTGATATCTTTGGATATCTTCTTTGTCCTTTACTGGCCACACCCACTGTCCCATGACTGAATCAGGATAGGGGTGGGGCACCTGAGAGTCAGCACTCATCCTGTCCCTCTGGAGTTTGTGCTTTCAGGGTATTCCCTCTGGGTCATGATGAATCCCTGAGAAATTAATCCACCAGTCAGCCACAAGTCATCCTGAGTCCCCAAGCAGTCGGCCACTCACATGCCCACTTACTCACCAACATGTATGCAAAATTTGTCATACATTCACTCATACTGGGACTCATATAGTCTGACTGGCTGCCCTGCCATCTTCTTTTTCCAGTGTTGTCTTATTTGTAATTCTGGGTTTTTTTGTGGTGGATTACACAGATCAGGTCTGTCATTCCATGGAGAGTAGGGCAGAACACTTTCCTGCCCAGTTTTCAAGATGATGGCAGGTGCCTCATTTGTCTTCTCCACTGGGACTCTGTCTCTGGGCTTCCTCCTTGTGCTTCCTCTGCAGTACTTGCTGCCAGTGTCTGGCCAGGCACTGTAATGGTGAGGCAGAGCTTGGAGCCAGCAGTCTCTCCCAGCAGCTTCTTCCCAGGAAGGGCTTTGTTGATTTAGAAAAAATGGTGTTCAGCTTCTGCACTCCAGGAAGTGCTAGGGACCAAGCAGAACAACTGCATCACCCGTCGCTTCACCAGGAAAGCCTTGGCTACTTGTTCCTGAGTCCCCACCCAGTCAGCCACTCACATGCCCACTTACTCACCAACATGTATGAAAAATTTTTCATACACTCACTCATACTGAGACTCACACAGTCTGACTGGCTGCACTGCAATCTTCCTCTTCCAGCCTGGTTTTTATTTTTAATTCTGTTTTTATGTGGTGGATTACTTTTATTGATTTGTGTATGTTGAACCAACCTGGCATTACAGGAATAAAGCCCACCTAGCCATGGTGAGTGATTTTTTTAATGTGCTCTTGGATGTACTTTGTTAGTATTTTTTGAGGATTTTGTGTTTATGTTAATAAGGATGTTCATCAGGATGATATTGGCTTCATAGAATAAGTTATGAAGTAATCCTTCCTTCTTGCTTGTTTGGAATAATTTAGTAGGATTGGTACCTGTCCTTCCTTATACATCTGGTAGAATTCAGATGTGAATCTGTCTGGTGCTTTTCTTGGTAGGACTTTTCCTGGTAGGTAGGTTGTTTATTACTGATTTAACTTCAGATGAGATAAGGCGCATTAAGGGTGATATGGCTGTAGATTTGTTTCTTTGAATGGGGATCTCACTCTGTGTCTCAGGCTGGAGAGCAATGGCATAATCGTGGCTCACCACAACCTTGGCCTGGGTTCAGGTAATCCACCTCAGCCTCCTGAGTAGCTGGAACTACAGGCACATGCCATCACACCTGAGGTCTCCCTTTGTTGCCCAGGCTGGTCCAAACTCCAGCAATTCTCCAGCCTTAACCTCCAAAAAATGCTAGGATTACTGGCATGAGCCACCACGCCTGATTCAATTTCATGGTTCATTATTGATCAGTTCAGGGTTTCAATTTCTGTTTCAACTTTGGGAGGTGGTTTGTTTCCAGGAATTTATGTATTTCTTCTAGTTTTGGTAACTTACATGCATACAGATGCTTATTATAATCTCTGAGAATCCTTCTGAATCTCTCTGAGTCTGTCCCTCTCTGTCTCCCTCTCTTTGTCCCTCTGCTCTTTCTCTCTCCTTCCTCTCCTTTCCTTCTCTTTCCTCTCTCCCTCTCCTTCTGTCTCCCCTTTCCTTCTTTCTCACTCCCACTCTCTCTCACTCTTGCTATCTCCTCTCTCCCTTTCTCCTCTCCTCTCCTTACCCTCCCTCTTCCTCTTCCCTGCCCCTTCCCCTCCTCTTCCCTCTCCTCTTCTCTCTTCTCCTCTCCTCTCCTACCTCCTCCCTTTCTCCTCTCTTCCCTCACCCCTCCGGCCCATGGTCTGACAATTTTGTTCATCCTTCAATTAACCCACTTTTGGATTCATTGATCCTTTGTACAATTTTATTTGTTTTGGTCTTAATTTCCTTTGGTTTGGAACTCATTTTTGGTTATTCCTTTTCTTCTGACTTTGGTTTACTTCTTGATTTTCTGGTTCCCTTAGGTGAGACATTAGTTTATTTGAGATCTATCATATTGATTTGAGTGTGCATTACTATAATGTTCCTCTCAGAAATGCTCTTATATTGTGTGCATATATATTTAGAATGGTTTGTTTCTTCTGGTGAATAGAGCCCTTTATCATTATGTATTGCTTCACACAATTCTTTTTAAAATTTTGTTGGTTTAAAGTTTGTTTTATCTGATAAGAATAGCAACTCCTGCCTTTTTGTTTTCCATTTGCATTAGAGATCTTTTTCCATCCCTTTACCTTGGTCTTAGGCTGTCATTAGAAATGAGATGGATCTCCTGAAGACAGTAGAAGGATGAGTCCTTTATTTTTATCCAATTTGCCATTCTTTGCCTTTTAAGTGTGGATATTTAGTCCACTGACATTGAAGGTAATTATTGATATGTGAGAATTCTTTCTTTTCATAGTTTTTTTTAAGTTACTTTGTGTTCTCAGTTTTGTGGTTGATCTGTATGGTCTGTAAGCTAGGCACTTACATGAGCTTTTGTGTTGGGTGGTATTATTCTTTCTCTGTTTAGAGCTCCCTTTCTGGAAGTGACAGATTCCCTTAGAGCTTGCTTGTCTTGGAAGGACATTATATCTCCTTCAATTAGGAAGCTTGGTTTGCCAGGGTAAGACATACTTGTGGACACTGTTTTTCTTTGAGAATGGTAAAAATGGTCCAGGCATAGCTCATGCCTATAAACTCAGCATTTTGGGAGGCGAGGTGGGAAGGATAACTTTGAGGCCAGGAGTTCAAGACCAGCCTGGGCAACATAATGATACCCTGTTTCTACAAAAATTAGGTGGGTGTGGTGGCACATGCCTGTAGTTATAGCTACACAGAAGGCTGACACAGGAAGATTGCTTGAGACCAGGAGTTGAAGGCCTGAATGAGCTTTGATTGTGCCACCGCACTACAGTCTGAGCAACAGAGTAAGATTCTGACACTTTTTTAAAAAAGGAACCCAATTTCTTCTGGTTTGTGAATTTTTGCTGAAAGTCTTCTGCTATTCTAATGGGTCTCCCTTGATAATGTGATCTGTCCCTGCTCTCTAGCTGCTTTCAAGATTTTTTGTGTTGAACATGGATCTTCTGATTAGTATATGCCTTGGGGATGGTTGTCTCATATGCTACCATGGAAATTCTCTAATTTTTTTTTTTTTTTTGTATCTTTATGTTGACCTAGCTAGCAAGATAGAGGAAATGCTCTTTGATTATCTCTTGGAAATTTTACAGATTGCTCTCATTTTCTCCTTCTCTCTAGGGAATGCTGATGAGCTGTAAATTTGATCTCTTTACAAAATCTCATACTTCTCAAAGGCTTTGCTTATTTTGTCATAACTATTTTTCCTTCATTTTCATCTGACTGGATTAACTTGAAGATCAGTCTTTAGGGTCTGAAATTCTTGCTTCTTCTTGGTATAGCTTACTGTTAAGACTTGCAACTGTGTTTTTAAATTCCTGAAGTGAATTATTCAGCTCAGAAATTCAGTTTGATTCTTTCTTAGGATGGCCATGTCAGCTTTCAATTCTTGTGGGTGGTTTTTGTGGCCTCTGATTTGGGCATCAAGTTTCTCATGGATCTCATTGAGTTTCTTCACCATCTATATTCTGAATTCTAAGTCTGTTATTAGGGACAATTCCTTCTCATAAGGATCTATTGCTTAGGAGCTTTCAGGACCCTTTGAAGGGGTTGAAACACACTGATTTTGGTATTTCCAGGTTGTACACTGATACCTCCTCATCTGGGGGAGTTGACTCCTCTCTCTCTCTCTCTCTCTCTCTCTCTCTCTCTCTCTCTCTCTCTCTCTTTCTCATGTGTCATAATTGGGATGGGGCTTAAAGATTTCATTTCTCTGTAGATATGTCTGTGTTGTATGTTATATGTTGACTTTGGTTGATGGGCTTCGTTTAGTGCTCTGGCTCACCATTCTCTCCCTAACCTACAGGTGCAGAGGCAGTGGTAGTGGCAACCTGGGGGTGGGGGTAGATAATAGTGACTTCTGGAGCACTCTGAGCCAAAGTTGCAGTGTTAAGACAGTACAGAACAGCAACACAGCACGAAGGGTCCCCATCTGCTAGGGAACCATGGTGCCAGGGATCTGTGCCATTGGTCTGATGCATGTGCAGCAGTGCCCCAAGTCACCACTCTCCCTGATCTTCAGACTGCAGGGATGGAGGCAGTGATGATGGCAGCTGGAAAGGGCTTGGCAGTGACCTCTAGTGTCCCCATGGTTAAAATCTGTGGGGGAAGAATCTATGGTATCAATCCTGTGGGTGCACAGAATCACCCCCTCTCCCTTTCCCTCCTTAAGCCACAAGTGGCATGGGACCTACCTAGTGGGGAGCTGCAGAGGCATTCTGCCTCCTCATTCCCCCTCTGGCCTGCATATGGCAGGGGCACAGGAAGCAATGGCAGCAACCTGGAAGGATCCAGAAGCAACTTCTGGGAGGTGGACCTCAAAGGAGCCCAGCACCACTGTTGCAGTCTTCAGGCTTGGGTGGGACAATTGTGCCTCACCTCATCAGAAGCTGCAGGGGCAGGGGTCTGTGGCACAAGTCCTGTGGATGCATAGACTTTCCTCATCTCTTCACTCTCTCAATAACCATGGGCAACAGGACCCCCTACCTGGTGGGAAACCTCAGAAGTGCCCGGCTTCCCTGTTCCTTCTCTGGCCTGCATGTGGGAGGGATGAAGGCAGTGGTGACAAGGGTGCAGAATGCCTGTCCTCTAAGTTGGAATCAAGCTGCAACTGGAGTGATTGGGTGGGAGCAGGGCAGTTGCAGTCAGGACCTATCTCTGAAGTAAGCAAGGTGACCTTGACAGGGAGCAAAGGAGAGGGTGTGTGCCCACATGGCACATTCCACAACTGCAGCATCTGTCCTGGGGAATGCAAGAGCACCTAGCCTCCCTCTTTTGCAGGACACAGGCAGCTGGTCCTGGAACAACAAGAGAGCAAGAGCCCGCTGGGTTACACATGGGCTTGAGCAGTGCCCTGTCCAGATTCTGGGTGTGGAATCTGGGTCCAGATTCTGCATCTGACTGGAGCTGGGAGCGAAGGGTAGTGACTAGTGTATGGCATGGCAGATGTCTGGAAACCTAGGGGTCTCTCAGTCATTCAACCCTTCCCTTCATGGGGAATGCTCTCTTGGTTCCACTCTTGGGCTGACTCTGAAGGCTGCCCAGGATTGCTCTCTTCTTCTCTCAATGGCCCGGACACTTCTCCAATGAACTTCAGTTTGTTTTCCAGACAGCCCCCTAAAGAGCTAATATTCACTATTTCAGACCCTCTCCATGAGAGAGATTCTCACTAACTGCTTCCAGTTCACCATCTTGAACTGGAACCTCCTCTTCCCACAAAAAAAGTTTACATTAGGTCTTTGAACTTATTTAAGCCTGTGGATTTAAGGTCTTTGTGTAATAAGTCGAGTGTCTGGACTACCTTATGAAAATTTCTGTAATTTTTTTTTCGTGGGTATAGCTCATACTTTCTCATCTCCTTTCCTGTCTCATTACTTTTTCTTTAAGAATGGACTTTAAAATAATATAATGTGCCAATTATCAAACTCGAATTCTCTCCACTCACCAGGATTTGTTGTTGGTTATGGTGTTGCTGCTGCAGTTTGTTTGACTCCAGCTTCCCTATGGGAAAGATTCAGTGGTGATCATGAGGTGCCCAAACTTTCCTGATGTGAAAAGCACATACTGATTGTATCAGGGATTTTATTTTAAATTAATGTAAAACAATACTGCTTCTCTGAACAAAATGTGTGTTCATTGTCTCTAACGTTTAAATTTCAAATATTTGACAAAATTTATCAAATACAAAATCATTTGGAACTTTGCCTTTTTTGAATGGATATCTGATTAAGAATACTGGCCAGACACAGTGGCTCACGCCTGTCATTCCAGCACTTTAGGAGGCCAAGGTGAGACGATTGCTTGAGCCCATGAGTTCAAGATTAGCCTGGGCAATATAGCGAGATCTTGTCACTACAAAAATCAAAAAGTAAGTCAAGTGTGGTGGCATGTTCCTGTAGTCCCACAACTCATGAGACTAATGCAGAAGAATCACCTAAGCTGTGGTAATCATGCCACTGCACTCTAGCCTGAGCAACAGAATGAATCCCTAACTCAAAAAAAAAAAAGAATATCTAATAGTATATTTTGAGTATACACATAAACATAATGCTGTGACTTTCAGTGCCCTTTCTAAACACTGAAAAGAGTCATTAATGCCTACCAACTTAGTGCTATTACAGTACCAATTCTAGAAACTCAAGAACCAATTCACACTGACCTTTTGTTAAGCTAATGAGTGAAATGAAAATGGCTGGCAGTGCCCAGCTGTGCTGGAGAAAGTTGTGGAAACAAAAAATTAGCTGAATACTTCGCATTCCTAACTCAAGGTCCACCTAAGTCAACTGAAAGTTTTTATATCTGTCCTGTAAGAAACCTTGGTCTGCTATAGCCAAAGAGTGGGGATTTTTCTGAAAATAAAACCTAGAGTCTCATCCTGAATGATAACACAAGTTGAATCTGCAACTTTACAGGGTGTCTTCTGTTAAACTGAGAGCATCTACTAGGAAGGAATGGGATCCTGGAAATTAGAATGGAAACATATGTAAAGATTCTGATGAGGCTTGGGACACTGAACCTGAATCTTTGTTGCTTATAGAAATTAGGCATTTCACCACTACTTTAGATTAACCTTGCTTTGTTTGATAAACTATAATGGCTTCTCCTAAAGTAGTTGACCAACACTCTCTTCTTGTTTCTAGCCTTATAACTGGACTCAAGTCCTGGAAGACCACAAAGGATTAAGTTAAAAAGAAATGTGACCCTTGAGGAAATATACCATACTCCTAAAGAGCTGCATGATTTTTCCTATTTGTACAGACATAAACCCTGGGAATATGTGTGGGAATGCATATTAAGAATGTGGGATAATGTGTAAGGAATATAAAGTTGTATCAGACCTAATTTTTTGATGTAGGCTTAATAAGCAGAGCTTCTAGACTGAGTGTTGTAGCTCAAGTAGATAGAAAGATGTTTCTTTGGTTTAGTACAATAAGATACAAAAGGTGGTCTATACTAAATGAAGTTGAAATGCCAGAACTTCCTTGGCATACCATAAAGAAAGGTATGCATAGGCTAAGCGAGAATGGAATGTTGTAATGGATTTATCATGTAAAACATACTCAAATTCCCCAGGATGGGCCAGAGGGAACATCTTTCACCATGACTGTGAAAAACAAATTTGTTAGCAAAGCTCCAACATTCCTGAAGAGCTCGGCGACTGCTCTTCTTTGTAAGTCTGAAATTAGAGTGTGACTGTTGCCACTGAATTAAGATCTTTGAGTATAACTGGGATAATTGGATCCTGGGGAGACAGGAACCAAGTGACAGTACTTAATTACCAAAGACAGGGCAGGTGTGGTTACTGTAATGAACAGTGAAGTCAAAAGCAGATATCACAATAATCTGGCTCACAGAGACCCCTGGCTTTAGATAGTTGATCATGGTATCCCTAGAACAAAAAGACATGGACAGTCTACTAAATTCTTACTTGATCTTTATCTGCAGAAGAGTGCTAGGTCAGCTAAATAGAAACCCATTTGCCACCAAAACAGAGTTGTGGTCCTTCAATCAATTTTCAGACTTGAGTCAGTTCAGTTTACAGACCCAGAACCCTTTGAATGTACAGGAAAACAGATCACCAAAAAAAGACCCTGCTATACAGTGAAACTTTATATCAGGGAGGACTGCCCCAAAGTGTGGAATTTTTATTAAAAGTTGTGTATTTATTCTTACATGTTTAAACTTCAGTCACCTTCAGAGTCCTCTCTGTTTGATGCAATACACCTATTGAGATGCAATTTCAACTGCTCAGAACATTTTTTGGACTTGTGAATTTTGATGCCTTTTAATGCATCGGTTTTTTTTGTTTCAACTCTTCCACACTGGCAAAATGCTTCCCTTTTAGAACTTTCTTCATCCAGTGAAACAAACCCCCAAAAAATCACTTGGGTGAGATCAGGTGAATAGTGAGTGTGAGGCACAGGAGTCATGCTGTTTTTGGTCAAAAACATCTGAAACTCAGCACGACATGGGCAGGTGCACTTGTAAATCACCTATCATGAAGTAGAAAAGTATGTTTAAAAAGATTATCCAAAAAAAAAAATTCACTGATGTGGAACACAGTCTCTCACAGCAATGGTAGTTAGTACACTGATGCTCCTAGATTTCTAAAATATGTACCTAGTGGAGAAAGTCTGTACTACAAGGGGCCTGCCATCTACAAAATAATTCCAGGTTTTTCCAGGCCCCACTTGTACTTTTAATCTTTCTCTCAGCCATGCTGAACCAGACTTACAGCTCTTTGCCAGGGTGATAGTAAACTTGGGAAAAAGAAATAATTCCTTGTGGGAATTGCTGGACACAGACTCCAAACTAACATTAATTCCAGGAGACCCAAAATGTCACCAGGCAGAGTAGATCAGGTGATCAATGAAGTTTTAAACTCTGGCCCATCTCACAGTGGGCCCAGTTAGCCTCAAAGCTCATCTTGTTGCTGTTACGTCCCCATTTCCAGAAAACATAATTGGAATAGACATATTCATCAACTGGGAAAATCCCTACATTGATTTCCTGACCTGTGAAGTGGGCTATTGTGATAGCAGAAGCCAAGTGGAAGCCACTAGAACTGTCTCTGCCTAGAAATATACTAAACCAAAAGCAACAACACATTCCTAAAGAGATCAGAGATCAGTGCCAACATAAAGGACTGATTGAGGGACTGAGTCAGGCATGGTGCTTCTCACCACATCCGTTCAGCTTACCTACTTGGCCTGTGCAGAAAACAGATGGATCTTGAAGAATTGCAGGAGATGCTCTGCCAATGCAAAATCCCTGGTCAGTGTATCTGGGCTTTGCTTAGCACTGCTGCTTGTCAGCATGCCAAAGAGCTAATCTTTTAATCACAGGGCTTGATAGATCCCACCTGGGCCATCAACAAAATGGCCTTACTGGATATTGATCTCACCCCAGGGAGACTGTCTGGCACAAAGGAATGACACAGAAAGCAACTGACTAAGAGATAGCCCCCCAGGCCCCCTAACTTGTCCCTGCAGCCACCTAGAACTGATTGGTTGAAGACAAAAATTGAAAGGCACAATGTTGCACATCTAGAAATACAAAATATTCTAAGAAAGCTTCTACAGAGAGAAGATGGGAACATAAGGAATCTCATGTAATGAGAGTCATAGTCAAGGATGGTTTCAGTCCACAGACCTCTCAGTTCTAGTTGCAGTATTCTTCCGCTGTGCCACTCACTACTCATTCCTCTGTCTGTATCCTTAGTGTTACAGAAGAAAACACTCATGGCACCCCATGGCACAACAAATGAACTAATTCAAACTCAACCTAAACGCAGAATTTTTAATCTTGATAAACCAACAACTGTCATGGAGGAGGTTCCTAAACTTGACAATTTTGGGTTGGAAACTCTGGGGAACAAGACATCCAAAAATATGAGCATAATAGAGAGGACCCCTGAAGTATATCCACTGGCTGGCAAACAAAAATAGAGTAAAAGAAGAAACCTGCATACAAGGGGAGGAAACAAGCAAAAACTAAAAAAAGTATCACAGTTTGACATAATTAAAAGACTAAGTTTTACAAAAATAACTTATACAGCAAAAGAGGAAATTTTTTTTTTCACCAAGATAGGTTACATTCTAGACCATAAAATAATTTCAAGAAATTTAAGCAGATTGAAATCATACAAAATTTGATACAAAGAAATAAATTAGACAGCAGTAACAGAAATATATATTTTAAAACATGTAATAGCACACTTGTAAATAATCCACAGATTAATGAAGAAATTGGCAGGAAAATTAGAAAATGGTTTTAACTGAATGAAAATAAAAAGACAACATATCTAATTTGTAGGAAAAAACTAAATATATTTTTTAAAGAAATGTCAAATCAATGATCTAAGCTTATATCTTATGAAGCTACAGGAGGTGGATATCAAAATAAATCCAAAGCAAGCAGGAGAAATAAAGTAGTTAAGATAAGAGCATAAATCAATTAAATTGAAAACAAATGGAAAATAGAGAAAAAATTAATGAATACCCAGGCTATTCTTTTAAAATTCAATACAAGCACATCTGTAGCCAGAATGACAAAAATAAAAAACAGAAGACAAATGTAGCAATATTCTTAAAACACTGGTAAATAATAAGAAAACATCACACATTATTTCAAAAACATAAATATAATAAATCACATGAAATGCACAAATTCCTCGAAAGATGAAAACTGCACAAACTCAATTGGGAATAATTAGATAACTTAAACATCCTATATCTATTAATGGGACATCTTTGTTACTGTAAGGGTAGATGTTGTGTAATCTGAAAAAGGACATACTGGCTTTTCTGCTATTGAGGTATATAAATACTTCACCATTAATTTGTTAAAACTATACCTGTTACACAGTCATAAAGAAGGACAAACATATGGACTTAGCAGCAACTTGTATGGATTTAGAGTCTATAATTCTCAGTGCTCTATCACAGAAAAAAAGAAAAGAGTACCATACATTCTCATTCATAAGCAGACCCTGAACATTCACCATAATACTATCAGAAAGGGATTGGTAGTAGTGGGATACTGCTGGGGTGGGGGTGGGGAGACACAACATCTATAAGAGTACCTGGTCTCAAACCAGGCAAAGTGAGGGTCAAAGGGAGGCCTCGACTTTACCTGTGTGATATCCACATGTATACATCATCCTGAATTGTACCTCATATCTGTAAAATTTTTTAAAAAACTATACCTGAATGCTTTTGGTATGCTTGTACAGCAGATTGTTTTATGATTTTACAAAGTAGTTCACCCAGGAGCTCAGAAACCCTAATCATTTCTCTTATGTTGCAAAGTATTAGCAATAAATGGAGAATTGATTTATCTTTGAAAAGAAAATTTGTTTGCAGGTTTAAATAGGCTGCCAAATGGAGATACCACAATTTCCACTCCAGGACAAATTAAAGGTTCCAGATATTAGCAATGCTTTTAGTGTCCATAATTCATTCATACCATAACTCCTATGTAATTATGGACTAAGTCCTTGTAAATCATTATAGGACATCCCTCAATAGAAGAGCATTGTTTTGTCAACAATGAAATTGTTGATTGTTGTAATAAATAAAACAAGGCAATTGGTGGTACCCATGGTTAGTTTCTGTTTATTACCTTACTTTTGCCTAAAGACCCCTGCTGTAAGCTACAGATGAAGAGCTGACCATCCTGGAACAAATTTTAAAAACCATTTATCAGAAATGTACCAGGTAAGTAGCAGTCCATAGCAAGAAACTGGATCATGATTTTAAATGCCATATCAGAACAGAAGTAGACAATTTCATAGAATTAGACTATGAGAGGGCCCCCTCAATGGAATTATCTTTTTAAGAGCAGGCCCCTGGTACTACACTCAAAATGTGTTCCTTTGGATCAAACAGTCAACCAGTGCTTTTATCTGGAAGTTTTGAAAAGGTTGTGTCATAATTTTCAGAAGAAAAGTCCTGAGTTGTGGCAAAAGGTGATGGGTTCTTCCACCATGACATGCACCTGCCCACACCACACTGAATGCTCAACAGTTTTGACCAAAAACAGCATGATCACCATGCTCTACTTTCCAGTTCACCCAGTCTCATCCAAGCAACTTTTTTTCTGTTTCCCTGGATGAAAAATGTCTTCACAGAGAGATGTTTTGCCAGTGTGGAAGTGGTAGGGGAAAAAAAATAGCAGAAGCACTAAAAGGCATCAAAACTGATGAATTCAAAAACTATTTTGAGCAGTGGAAAAAGCATCTCAATAGGTGTATTGTGTCAAACAGAAGTGTAAACATGTAAGAATAAACACACAATTTTAAAAAAATAAAGTCTGGGTTTTCTGTATCCCCCTTATACTTGCCACAAGACCCTTGGTTCGAGACAGACACTAATAAATAGGAATCGTGCTTTATATTTTATTAACTTTTTAAAATCATGAAGTATCTATTTCTTATTTTTGACTGCACTATTTCCAAGGAAAACTGTTTCTACAGACAACGTATTAACTAGTTATAAAAAACCATATCTGCAATAGGAAAGTAAGCAGATTTCAGGATTATCACCTACATTTCTAGACCACAGAAAGCCTCTTCTTAAAACACTGTAGGGAGGGGGTGGGAAACTGGGTAGAATGGCGATGGGACTGGACAGACCATTAGAGTCTCTGCAAAAGTGAGTGGCCATAACAACAGTCAGCATAAGTGGGTGTGTGAGTGGATGAATGAAAGACCATCTGAGAGGAGACTCGGGTTCATGCACCTGGGGCTCTACTCCAGAGGTGACTGGAACCCACCATTGCCCTGAGATTGAAGCCCCTGGCATGCAGAATTGTCTGCCGATTTGGGAGGTCTTTTGAAAGGCAGCAGAGAACAGCTGCTCCTCACAACCTGGCACCTGACCCATGCTATCACCTGTGACAGCAGGCTGGACACTAGCAGCAGAAACCATGGAGGAGGCAGGGTGAAGAAATCTGGAGTGGAGCCACCCCATCACTGGTATTGCCCCACCCAGCTCTGTACAGCCTCCAACCTAAGACTCAGAGGCTATCTCTCCACCCCTCTGGAATCCACCATTAGATTTGGTGAGACAGACACCCCTTCCCCATGCTGGAGCAGACACATATCTGACCCAAGTAAGAGACTTGACAGCTTGGCAGCAGCCAATGAGTCAGGTAAGTCCAGAACTGACTCATCCTCCTCCCACAGCAGTTCACGGGGTGTCTGACCCATGCTGAAAGCAACTCCATCAGCCTGCGCTGACAGCAAAGGTGATGAGCTGGAGACAGGGGCTGCTCCCTAATGCAGCAGCAGCCAAAAGCACCAGAAGTGCTTGGGAAAGGAGCCTGAAGTTCCAGAAACGGCCACAGAGTGAGTTTTTTAAATTTATTTGTTGTTGCTGCTCTTTCTGTTTTGCTTACATTTCTGCACTTGCTTTGTTGCTGCTATTTTATTTTATTTTTTTAGATTTTGTTTCTGTAGGGTATTTTTTGATGGTAAGTACATCAATGGGGTCTTTTGTTTGTTTGTATGACTGGTTGTATGTTTTGAGGTTTATTTTTGTTTTTATGTTTTTGTTTGTTTCTTTGTTTATTCATCAGTTTCTGTATCTCTGTGTTATCCCTCTTCCTCTCTCTCTTCACCTTCCTTTCATCTCTCTCCTTCTTTTTTCCATTCTTTTCCTTTTTCTTATCTGATTTTGCGTTCGAGGGACAAACATACACCCCCACTGCATGGACAGTTTGTAAGGTGGTGGGAAGTGGGTTGCAGGGTACCTACACACCTGTCAGCGGATACTTGTATCTGCACATACCTTCTGAACCACAGCTACCTCCTTAATGAAATCTCAAAATTGCAGGAAGCACAGTCTCTCACCCCCAGTTTAGCTTCAGAATTGAACAAATCCAGAGGATCTACCTAAGGAAGAATAGGGGATTGAGCAAACAGAAATAAAAGCTATCACCCCATCACTGAATAACAGAATTAAAGAAGAGGGGGAAGGGGGGGAGGAAAACCTTGACAAATGAAGAAATCCCAGCAAAAGAATATGAGTCTCATACAGACCCCTGGACAGACAACAACTGAGAATACTGACTTTGGAATTCAAACAATGAAGAGTCTCCAGAATGACTGGTCTCAAAGCACAAACCCAGATGAGACTACAAACCCAGATATCAAGATATTAATAGAATAAATATAAATGAGAAGAGACAAAAAGATGAAGAAGTTAATAACTGAGGCCACAGCAATAAAGAATACAGTGAATGAAATAAATAACAAACTGATAAGCATGGAAAGAAGAATTAACTAAGTAGAAGAAAGAATCTCAGAGCTTGAGGACCAAAATATGGAACTAAGACAAACTGCTAAAAAACAGAGAAGAGAAGCTTAAAAAGACAGAACAAAGCCTCCAAGAAATGAGTAATTATATCAAGAGACTGAACCTAAGATTAATTGGAATCCCTGAGGCAGATACAGAAACAGAGACCACTCTGGAGCAAACATTTCATGAAATTATCCAAGAAAACTTCCCTCATCTCATAGAGGCATGACCATTCAAACACAAGAGATTCAGAGAACCCCTGCAAGACATCAAATGAGAAGATCATCTCCTAGACACATAGTAATTCACTTACACAAAATTGGCATAAAAGAAAAAATCCTAAAGGCAGCAAGAGTGAAAGGTCAGACTACCTACTAGGGAAGACCAATCAGAATATCAGTAGACTTATCTATAGAAACACTTCAGGCTAGGAGAGACTGGAGCCCAATCTTCAAAGTTCTCAAAGATAAACAGTTTCAACCAAGAACAGCTAAGCTAAATTTTATCAGCAATGAAGAATTAAAATCCCTTCCAGACATTCAATCCCTTAGAGTTTATGCTGCCTCCAGACCAGCTCTACAATAAACACTTAAAAAAAATTAGATGCAGAAGAAAGCAAAAAAGAACGATCAGCCGGGCTCGGTGGCTCAGCCTGTAATCCCACGCCTTTGGGAGGCTGAGGTGAGTGGATTGCCTGAGCCCATGGGTTTGAGACCCACATGGGCAGTGAGACCTCATCTCTACAATAAATCAAAAAAATTAGCCGGGCGTGGTAGCGCACGCCTGTAATTCTGGCTACTTGAAAGGCTGAGGCGGAAGGATCACCGGAGCCCAGCAGGTCGAGGCTGCGGTGGCCGGGAGCGGCCACTGCACTCCAGTCTGGGCAACAGAGTGAGACTCCAACTCAAAAAAAAAAAAAAAGAACAATCACATCCTACCCAATAATGCAGAAAAAAGATTGAAAACACACATAAATCAACCCCAAAATTAAAAGAAAGACAATAAACAAACAAACAACAGCAATAACAACAAACTCTATAAGAACCTCATGACAAGGGTAAACTTTTGCATCTCAATAATTAGCCTGAATGGGAATGGTCTAAATGCACCCTGAAAAGACATAGAATGGCAAATTGAATAAAATAAGATGCAACAATATACTGTCTCCAGGAGACTCATCTCACGAGAAAGAACACTCACAGACTCAAAGTAAGAGGATGGAATACAAATTTTCAGGAGAATGGGACACAAAAGAAAGCAGGAGTTGCGATCTTAATATCAGACAAAATCCACTTTAAGCTATCAAAAAGTTAAAAACATATGGAAGGACACTACATACTGATAAAAAGTTCAGTCCTTCAACAAGAAATATCTAAACATATATGCACCTAACACAGGAGCACCAACTTTCTTAAAGCAGCTTTTAAATAAATCTAAAAAAAGATATTAACTCTAACACTATCATAGCGGAGGCCTTAAATATCCCATAAACAACCCTAGACAGATCATTGAGACAAAGCATGAATAAGGAGGTCTGGAATCTCAACTTGATGGTTGACCAAATGGACTTAATAGATACTTACAGAACACTCTACCCAAAAACCATGGAATATACATTCTACTCATCACCACATGGAATGTACTCTAAGATCAGCCACATCCTCAGCCATAAATCACACATAAACAAATCTCACAAGATTGAAATATTACCATGTACCTTTCAAATCACAGTGGAAAAATAAATATCAACACCAACAAAGTTCCTCTAAAACCTAAAAAGACATGGACATTAAACAGCATAATGCTGAACAGCTCCTGGGTCAACACAGAAATCAAAACAGCAATTAAAAGATTCCTGGAAACAAATGAAAATGAAGAAACATCTTACCAAAATCTCTGGGATGCCATAAAACCAGTACTAAGAGGAGAATTCATATCTCTACAAACTCATAGGAAGAAAATGGAAAGAGCACAAGTTAACAGCTTAACAAATCACCTAAGGAAGCTGGTAAAGCAAGACCACAAAAACCCTAACTTCGGTGGAAGAATTCAAATTGCCAAAATAAAATCCTCAATATGAGACATAGAAGACAAAAATTATTCTCACTCATAAGTAGACCTTGAACAACTACTGTATTACTGTAGGACAGGGATTGAAAGTAGCGGGAAACTGCAGCGGGGGGAGTGGAGGTGGGTAGCTGGGATTGATAGTAGTCGATATCCACCTGGGGAAGGGGGAGCATACCTCATCAATAATGGTAACTGCACAATGAACGTTTGCATACCTAACCTTGAATTGTACACCACAATTTCAAAAAAAATTAAAAGAGAAAAAAAGACAAAAATATAATACAAAACAAAATCAACAAAATGAAAAGCAGCTTCTTTGAAAGAATAAACAAGATTGATGGAACCCTAGCTAACTGACCAAGAAAAAGAGAGAAAAAGCCCAAATAAACGCAATCAGAAATGCAAAAGATCAAGTCACAAATGACCCTGAAGAAATACAAAACATTATCAGAGATTACTATGTACACTTGTATAGAAACAAACTTGAAAACCTAAATGAAATGGAAGATTTTCTGACAACATGCAAACTCCTCAGGTTGAAACAAGAAGAAATTGAGACCCTAAATAGACCAATAACAACCCAGGAAATTGACTATGTCATGAGAAAACTACCTACAAAAAAATCCCCTGGACCACATGGCTTTCCAGCAGAATTCTACAAAACCTACAAGGAGGAGCTGATACCAATTCTATTGAAACTACTCCAGGCAATCAAGAAAGATGGAATTCTTTTTATGAAGCTAACATCACACTGATACCCAAACTGGGTAAAGATCCAACAAAGAAAGAGAACCACGGGCCAATATCCTTGATGAACAGAGATGCAAAAATTCTCAACAAAATTCTCGAAACCAGATCCAATAACACATCTCAAAAATTATCCACCAAGACCATCATCCCAAGGATGCAGGGATGGTTCAAAATCTGCAAGACCATAAACACAATTAAATACAACAGATGCAAAAACAAGAACCACATGATTATATCATTAGACATGGAAAAAGCTTTCAATAATATCCAGGGTCCCTTCTTAATAAAAACTCTCAAACACCTAGGCATAGATGGAACATACATCAAAATACTAAGAGCCATCTACAAGAAACCTGTAGCCAACATACTACTAAACAGACAGAAATTGGAACCATTTCTCCTGAAAACCAGAACAAGATGAGGCTGCCCACTCTCACCCCTCCTGTTCAACATGGTATTGGAAGTCTTAGCTAGCTAAAGCAATCAGACAAGAGAAGGAAATTATGGGTATCCAAGTAGGAAAAAAGGAAGTGAAGTTATCCCTCTTTACAGATGACATGATTCTATACCTCAAAAACCCAAGAGAATCTGTCCAAAACCTCCTTACACTGACTTTGGTAAAGTCTCAGGGTATAAAATAAATGTGCAAAAGACAGCTGCATTCCTATACATCAACAATAAACAAACAGAAACTCAACTCATCCCATTTATAATAGCCACAAAAAAATGAAATACCTTAGCATCTTCCTAACCAGAGAAGTGAATGGCCTTTACAATGAAAACTACAAAACACTGCTCAAAGAAACAAAAGATGATACAAACATCTGCAGTCTAATATCTCCTCTTGCATTTAGATAGATGCTTTAGGATAAGTTGGAGAGGCTTCTCATAACAATCAAGAAAAAGAAAATTGGACAAGGTCAAACAAACTAATATAAATTGCTTTTCAAGACTTGGCTTGGACAAAAAGGAGGTTCTTTGAATGGGTACCTACAAACATTAATAATGTCACTTTTGCAATTATCATGAATTGTTGTTGTCAAATGTGTTAATAATAGGGTCTTAAATGTTGTTGTGAAACCACTACCTCATGAGTTCATGATAATACAAAAAATGAGCCTGAAACAACTTGATGTGTTCAATCCTGATGAATACCTGAAGCCAAGCTGGTGGTATATGTTTGAAAACTTGATGATCTTTCTGTTTATTGTTTGGATATCCTATCATTCTGGTTTCAGGGAAAACCAACAGGAAGGACTATAAAAGGAACATTTCCACTTACAGCAGCACTTGTGTGAAGACTTTCAAAGAGAAGGGTCAGACAATTGTACAATTCTGTGTTCCTAAATTATCCAGAATAAGGAAAGCTGTAGACAGAGATAGATAGTGGTTTTCCAAATTTGGGGTCTAAAGGAAATTGAAGGTACACAGGTTCTTTTGGGGATGATTAAAATGTTCTAAAATTGATTTAGTAATGGTTACACAATTCTGGGGACTATACTATAAACTACTGACTGTACATTTTAAGTGAGTGAATTATATGATACGTGAATTGTGTTCTGATAAGGCTGTACAAAAGAAAATCTCTAAAAGAGTGAATGGCCAAGAAAAAAAAGTCAGAAAAATAGGCTACAAATTTAAAAGGGGCCGGGAAGCGGAGGGACAAGACTAGAATGAATCCTGTGGTGCTGGATTAGAGTCAAAGATATTATTATGAAGAAAGGTTTATTTTAATATGTATGAAGGTAGATGTTTACAAAATTAAACAGATATGTTGTGTACATGGGACTATACACCTGTATTCTAGCTCTGTCCCTGAGGGATCTAGAAGCATACCTAATGTCCACAACTTAGATTCCTAATATTGTTTTTAAATAAAGAAGCCAGGGAAGGCTGGTTCCAGGACTGGAATGAGGAAGATATAAGACAAGCTTAGAGCATCTTGTAATGTAAAAATTGAGGATAGCCCACAAAGGCTAAAGCTGGAAAATTTTGAGTGACAAAATAAATGATACTGTCAGGTGATCACTCAGTGAATAAAACAAGTAGCCATGAGTTCATACTGATAGAAGCAAATGACTAAATATTACATTATAGAAGAATTTCCCCCCAAAATGGGAACAATACAAGAAATAAAAAACATTAGAATCCTATGGAAATTACATTGCTATAGGCAGGATACATCAATGAATACTGAAATTAGTGGACAGAACATTACAGAGAAAGAAATATTTATATATCTTCAAGATATCTTACTCCAGATATTTATTAATTATTATGATAGTTTTAGCATACATTTCCAAATTCTTTGATAGTTTTTTCTCCAGAAGATAGAGCTTAATTTCCCTCCTTTCACATACTGGCTAAGTAAAGTGATTACTTTCAAAAAGAACCATGTTGTTACTTGGAAAGTTATTGCCATGCTCCACTTAAGAACAGTCATTTTTGGCCAGGTATTATGGCTCATGCCAGTAGCTCCACAGCTTTGGGAGTTCAAGGCAGAATATCATTTAAGGCCAGGACTTCAAGACCAGCCTGAGCAACATAGTAAGACCTATTAAAAATAAATAAATAAAAACAGGGTATGGTGGCACACACCTGTAGTCCTAGGTACTCAGGAAGATAATTTGAGCCCAGGAATTCAAGGGCACAATGAGCTATGATCCTACCACTGCACTCTAGGCCCAGGTGACAAAATGAGAACCTATCTTTAAAAACAAACAAATAAACAAACTAAATAGTCATTTTTGTGCTATTTTTAGGCATTAACATTCAGGCCCATTATATTTCCAGAGTTCAAAGTGACACTGTTGAATATGTTTTGATGAGGTTTTTTTTCCCCAAGTTCTATAACTGAATGTTGTGTAGTAGTGTTAGGCATAGACTTCCTCTTTCCATAAAACACTAATTTCATTTCTGGGGTATTTTTCTATTAAAAAATCAAAAGGGTTCTTTTTCCCCTTCTTTCATTACCATTTTAGATTTATCTAGCAGAGACATTATAAAAATACAAGTTCAATTTTTATATTCTTTGTTTTTAATTTATATTACTTATAAGTCTATTTTGGGTGAATTTCCATAGAAACTTCCATTATAAGAAAACACTTTTAGTAAAAAGACATTATATATGCTACAATGGTTATTATTTCTACTTACATTCTCTGTAAAATTTTTAAAAATTGTTGGTGTGAGATAACCACACATATGCACATGCACACAAACTCATACACTCCTTCTCTTGTGAGGTTCAGCTATGGCCATAAGAAAAGTAACTGTGGCAAAGGGACTTTAATGAAATGTGTTGGTGGGCCAGGTAGCCCCAGACCATCCCTGCCAAAACTGATCTGGAAATTTAAAGTAGTAATGAAAGTTAAAATTAGGTATTTAGGGTGTGGTCCTAATCCAATATGACCAGCATTCTTATAAGAGGGAGAGACATCCACAAAGTACATGCATTAAAGAATAGGTCATGTGAAGATACAGAGAAGGCAGCCATCTGCAGGCCATGGAGAGAAGGTTTTATTAAAAACTAAACCTGCTAACACCTTGTTCTGGAACTTCCAGCTTTCAGAACTGTGAAAAAATAAACGTTCTATTTCTTAAGGCCCTCAGTCTGATTTTTCTTAAGTCAGCCCTAGCACACTGATAAAGATTTTGGTACCGGGAGTAGGGTGCTTTGAAACAAACCTAAAATGTGGAAGAGGCTTAGAAATGGATAATTAGTGAAGGTTAGGATAGTTTTGAGGTACATGTTAGGAAAATCCTGGACTGCCTTTAAAAGACTTAGTAGGAATAGAGATATTAAAGCTGATTTTGGTTAGGTCTCAGACAGAAATGAGGAACATGAAACTAAAAACTGGAATCCTTGCTATACAGTTGCAAAGGATTTGCTTCAATTGTGTTCTAGTGTTTTATGGAATGTAGACACTCTAAGTGATATAAGTACAGAATATCTTATGAGACTTCTACACAAAGTGATGAAACTGTGACCTGTTTTTTCCTTCTTGCTTAGAGTAAAATATGAAAGGAGAGAAATAAATTGAAGAAACTGTTAAACAAAATGGAACCAGAACTTTAGGATTTGGAAACTTCTATGTGAGAAGAACATGAATTTTGGTGGTCCAGAGGGTGGAGTGTTACAGACTAAATTGTGCTCTGCCAAAATTTGTATACTGAAGTCCCATTCGCCAATGTGGCTGTATTTGGACAGAGAGCCTTTAAAAAGGTTTTAGGGGCCAGGCTCGGTGGCTCAGCCTGTAATCCTGCACTTTGGGCAGCAGAGGTGAGTGAATTGCCTGAGCCCAGGATTCGAGACCATCCGGGCAACTTGGCAAGACCTCATCTCTACAATAAATTTAAAAACAAAAATTAGCCGGGCGTGGTAGCGCGTGCCTGTAGCTCCCAGTTACTTGGAAGGCTGAGGCGGAAGGATCACCGTAGCCCAGTAGGTCGAGGCTGCAGTGGCCAGGAGCGGCCACTGCACTCCAGTCTGGGCAACAGAATGAGACTTCAACTCAAAAAAAAAAAAGGTTTTAGGATTAAATGACATCATATGGGTGTGGCCCTATCCAAAATGACTGGTATCCTTTATAAGAAGAGGAAAAGACACCAGGAAAGCATTTGCACAGGAAATAGGGCCTTGAGAGGACGCAGCAAGAAGGCAGCCATCTGCAAGCAAAGGAGAGAGGTTTTAGCAATGACCCAACCTTTCAATACCTTGATTTGGAACTTCTGGGATTCAAAACTAAGGGAGAACCACTTTCTGCTATTAAAGTCCCTCAGACTGGAGTCCTTTATTATGGCAGCCCTAGCAAAGACACATTACTAATACAGAAAGTAAATCATAAACCAACTACCTCATGACCAATGAAAGAAAGCCACTTTTTTCCCATTCCATTCAGAAAACTGGAACATTTACTAGTGATTTCTGCCAGCTTCTCACAGGAAAGGAAGGGAAGGGAAGGGGAAAAGGAAAGGAAAGGAAAGGAAAGGAAAGGAGAAAAGAAAGGAGAGGAAAGAAAAGGAGAAGAGAACATTTCTTGTTGTGGGAGCTGATGGACAGACTTGGTCTGTGCAAGTGGGACTTCTGGCTAAACCCAAACCTGCATGCCCTGCAGACATATGACTTCTTTCCAGAGTGGGTACACTGATATCGGATTAGGGCAGACTTAAAACCAAAGCCATGTCCACACTCACAAACATAAGACTTCTCTCCTGAGTACATTCTCTGGTAAGAGATAAGGTGTGACTTCTGGCCAAGTGTTTGCCTATACACCTTGGCTACATAAAGCTCCTCCTCGGAGTGTGTCCTCTGGTGTCTAGTGAGGAGTGACTTAAAGCCAAAAGCACATGCACAGAGCACAGATAGGGCTTCTCCCATGTGTGTGTCCTCTAGTGTTTGATGAGGATGGCTTTCTGACCAAAGCCATGCCCAGATTCAGAGCACAGGTAATGCTTCTCTTCTGGGGGCACAGGTGAGGCTTCTCTCTTGTTAGTGTTCTTTGGTGTCTGATGAGGGTATTCTTCTGGTAAAAGCTATGCCCACACTCACCACAGACATAAGGCTTCTCACCTGAGTGTGTGACCTGGCGACTGTTGAGTAGTGACTGCCGTCTGAAGCCATGTCCACACTCAAGGCACAAGAAGGGCTTCTCACCTGTGTGTGAGATTTGGAGTTGGAGGAGTGATGCCTTCTGGCAAAAACCTATCCCACACTCGGGACACACGAAGGGCTTCTCCTCCAAGTGTGTCCTCTTGTATAGAATAAGGGCTATCTTCTGGTGAAAGCCTTGCCCACATTTCTGCTATGCAGAGGGTCTCTCCCCAGAGTGAATACTCTTGTGGTTAGTGAGAGAGGATGTACACCTGAAATGTTGACCACTTTCCCTGCACATATAGGGCTTCCCTCCTGAGTACTTCCCTCTGATGTATGGTGAGGGAGGTCTTCTGGCTAAATTGGTGCCCACACTCAGGGCACAAGTAAGGCTTCTCCTGTGTGTGTGTCCTCTGGAGCGTGATGAGATCTCATCTCTGGCAAAAACCTCTCCCACATTCAGGACAGACATGATGCTTTTGGTGACTGAAAAGGCTTGACTTTTTGCTAAGCCTTAGTCTGTATTTTTCATACTTGACTGCTCCAGATTCTGAGGCATCTACTCCCCTTAACATTGTGTCATACTGTTCAGGGCTCATCTATTGGGCCAGGGTAGGGCCTATTCCTCCTCTTCTCTTTCCTTCCACCCATTCTACTGGGCGACCTTAACATGGGCTGAAGAACGTCCTTGAAATCCTGCTTGACCTTGTCCTCCTTAATGAGATGTCAGGGCCTTCTCTCTCCCTGTGGTCTCCTTTTTCACTCAAATAGCCTGGAACTTTGCCTTGGAAATTGCTTCCTGCAGACGAGCTTGGGAAGATCTGTGAGAAGTGACCATTTAGCATATACTGTCTGAGGAGTTGTGGAATAGAAAAGGCCGCCAGGCAGGGGAGACAGGGCTAGAGCTCTTTCCTGGGCTCTGCTAGAGAAAAAGTCTTGGTCAGAATCACCACAGATACTTTGTGGACAATAACACTTGCCTATCAGTCATTCTTCAGAGGGGCACAACAAAGACTTCCTTCACAGACCCACCTTCCATTGCACAATGGCACATATATGCTCTACTGCAGCACAGAAAACCCAGCTCTACCAGCCAGACTAAAAAGTCAAGAAAGCTCACAGGCAGTGACAGCTCTACACTCTGCTGCAAGTAGACTTGCACTTTTACCTTCCAAGCCACAGGCACGGAGAGTGATATAATAAAGTCACTTTTTTTCCCATACTATTTCAGGAAACTGGAACATTTGCTAGTGCTTTCTGCCAGCTTCCCAATCTTGAGGAAAGGAAAGGAAAGTGATAAAAGTATTATGCACAAACACATGCTTTTACCAAATGAGTTATTATACATTTCTTTAGTGACTTTTCCTACAAAAAAGTGATGGATTGAATTAGAAGTCATTCCACCTAGAGGTTTTCCCAAATGTGGGAGGCAGCACAAAATAAAGGTTAAAGAGATTCATGTACGAAATTAAACTGAACACTTCTCCCTTCATAAACAAATATTTAATAGAGGATTCTCTTCCCAGAAAGCTGGATTCAGCAGAAAAGCAGAGAGACAAGGTGTAGGCCTACAATCCCCTAAAGGATTTTTTACTCCTGGTAACCCAAATCAATCCAAGACTTACTTTTCTGGGTTTTCTACAAGTTATTGTAAAAGGAAAATTTCATCTATAGTAGCAATTGCCTAAGAGATATCACATTTGTATGTCTTATTCTGTTACAATTGGTTCTATCTTCTTGGAGCTGATTTTTAAAAAAATACTGCGATCTCTGAGCATACCAGGTCTTTCTAAACCTACCCAATTCTTTCTGATCAATACAAAATGAGACATGTTTTATAAATCACATACAGCAGTTCTGCCAGCTGTTTTTCATGTAAAATATAACTGGAGCACAGATACTCATTCCTTTGTGTACTGTCTATGACTACTTTCACAATACAATGGCAAAGTTGAGTAGCTGCAACACAGACCATAAAGTGTGTAAAGCCTAAAATATTTGCTATCAGGCTCTTTTTAAAAATGTTTGCTGAACACTGAACCACAGCATCTACTGATACCATCTGGTCTAAAATGCCAACTTTCAATTTTAATAAGAATAACTAACATGAAACCCCCTCCTAACATTTAAATTTATCCAGCCCCCCCCGGAAACTATTCAGTAAGTTTAGCTCTCTGGGTATGTTTATGTATGTACTGCTAGGTCTACAAACTCCTCTGAGATTGCCCTGACCATTACAAGTACTGACCCCAGTGAACTTCCAGAGACTGTGCCTTGGTATGTAGATCTGGTCATCAGGAGTCCCACTATGGTGGGTTTCTTTTTAGAAAATGTACTATAACTCAGCTCACTGTACTGTCATTTACTTTAGCTAGCTAGTCTGTCCATATTGTCATAATTCTTGGCAGGTGTGTGCATTCCTGGCTAATGTCTTCATAAAAACACTTTGCCATAATTCTGGAGTTTTGACAGGTGAACTTTCAATATTACACTATTGTCTACTTGTCTGTGATTTGATGAGAAGAGAAAAGCAATGCACTAAGTCATAAACACTAAGACCAGTTTACAGCACATTTCAGATGTGCCTTTTAGCAGTAGAGGAATCAATTTTGTGTGTCTTCTATATTAATTGTGGTGACTAATTTAAATGTGGGAAGCATAGCTTCCAATAAGCCAAATATTTCACTCTCATAATTTATGTGACTTATGTAATAATGTGACAGATTTTACAAGTACTGATTTAGAATCACAGTATTAACTTTGGGGAAACTTAAATTGGCCTTAAAGATCCAGAAGTTCTGGAACAGAAACGGAAGCTAAAAAAAAAAATCATGGTAAGGCCTTTAAGTGAATCGTAAAATTTTCCATCAAATGTTACCAGAAGTATCTACTCAGGATGTAAAAGAAAATAAATCAATCTGTTTATAGCATCTTTTAAAATCTATGGCTGCTGTGGTCCCAACTGATTTTTCAGACAAACATGTACTTCAATTAATGCATAGTAACTCAAAATGTTGCAAAAAGAGAAAGGAAAACAAGGTCTAATGGCTCCTTAAAGCAATTTTTTCCTGCACAGCTGTAGTTGTGAGAGATAGGATTATAGCTGTGAATTAAGCAAATGACCCTATAAGAGAAGCAATGCTGGACACTCCCTGCTTGAAAAGGAATTTAAAACATTTTGAGACTGGGGTTGGGTGAGGTGGCTTGCACCTGTAGTCCCTGCTACTTGGGAGGCTGATTTTAAAAATGTGCTACATATATACGATGGAATACTATGCAGCCATAAAAAAGAACAAAATCATGAATTTCGCAGCAACCTGGATGGAACTAGAGTCTATAATACTGAGTGACCTCTCACAGAAACAAAGATCTGAGTATCATATGTTCTCACTCATATAGTGAATCTTGAACATCTACCATAATACTATTAAAAAAGGACTGACAGTAGTAGGAAACTATGGGGGGGAGGTAGGGGAAGGGAGGTGGGACTAACGGTAGTCAATATCTGTCTGGGGACAGGGAGACATCCCTTATTAACAAGGGTGCCTGAACGATGCACATTTGTATACCTAACCCTTAACTGTACCCCACAATTTTATTATAAAAATATGTTTTTTTAAAAAAAAGGTCTTTCCAGGTGGTAGAGGTTGTTTCTACAAAAATTCCTTTTCAATAATTTATTTTCTCATTCACTCACCTAAAATTATTTTATAATGATGTTTTGACAAAAATTAGTGATTTTTAAGGAAATTATTTTGAGTTCCCATCAGAATTGGGCTAGGCTTCATGTTCACACCAGTGAGGAAAGGTGGTACCTCATTGGAGAAGGACTATCATTGCATTGACCACAGTGTCAACCTGTATCACCTGAGTTCTGACCTGGAAAATTCCCCTTTCTATTCTGACCCTGAATGGACACCAGGGTTCTGTGCTGTATACTTCTCTGTCTCTTGGACAAGAAAAGCCCCATGCACAAATGTGGAACCCATTCATGACTTGTTGGACTCCAACTTGCAGGTGACAGCACCAAATGGCCCTTTGCTCTGACTTTAGTTTCTGTGTCCTCTCCTAAGCCTGATTAGATGCTGATACCCAGACCCCAGGAAAATAACACATGAGAAAGTAAGTGGAATCTGAAACAAAATCTGCATCGAGAACCAGCAACATGAATTATTGGCAAGTACTTTGTGCAAACACAGTTAAGAATTTGAAGGTCAGCCGGGCTCGGTGGCTCAGCCTGTAATCCCGTGCCTTGGGAGGCTAAGATGAGTGGATTGCCTGAGCCTGCAGGTTCGAGACCCGCCTGGGAAACTTGGCAAGACTTCATCTCTACAATAAATCAAAAAATTAGCTGGGCGTGGTAGTGCGCACCTGTATTTCCAGCTACTTGGAAGGCTGAGGCGGAAGGATCACCAGAGCCCAGCAGGTCGAGGCTGCAGTGGCCGGGAGTGGCCACTGCACTCCAGTCTGAGCGACAGAGTGAGACTCCAACTCAAAAAAAAAAAGAATTTGAAGGTCATGACAGCTGAGTGTTAAATCAAGTGTGAGGTCCTTCTAAATGTGGGCCTCTGTGCAACAAGTTACAGTCTTTCAGCTTCTCTTATTTATTAATAAATTAATGGCAGGCATCTCACATGAGGAGTATTCTTTATGACTATGGTGTCTCAAATAAAACCAGAGCATGTTTCCTTACCTGGAGTCTGTCCCCCCCCCAAGTCCCACACACTTCAATAACCCTTTGTGCAATAGGCCATCTGCAGTGCTGGGCAGCCACCACCTTCCAAGGATGATTGTGGTACTCTGTTATTAGCTGACAAATATATTAATTAGATAAAAAGCATTTAGAGGTGCTTCTTACTGAACAGACATTAGATCTAATGTCATCTGAACTGTAAACCATTCTCTAACTATCAAGATAACTATTCTATGAATGCTTTTCATTTCCAAATTTTCTTGGCTCAGAGCTGTTGATCAGGACAACAAGGACCAAGCTGGTGATGATGACTGAGTGATGAAATAGTGATCAAAGGGACAGATGAAACTAGTGTAACAAAGATGGGAGGGGCTAAGGGACAGTGTAAGTAACTACTAGGGGGTTCAGAGCAAACCTCAGGACACTCTTCCGGAGCTAAGGTAAAAAATCCCGACCCCACAGCCCTGGTCTCAGAAACTCCTTGAGGAAGATAAGTCCTAAGAGTTAGAGCTCCCTTTTCCATGGACAACTGAACTACCATCTCACAGATGTGCTTTTAGGAACAGCAGATAGGAGGACTGGATCCAGGAGTCTACAGAATTAAGCTTCATTTTCCTTCCCTGCAAGGCCCCAACAGAGAGGCACAGTTCCCCCCATCCCCCAAACCCCAGCCACCTTCCCTGGAGCAGAATGACTTACATCTGTCTATCTGGAGCCATCTCCCTTCCCTCTTTATGCCCAGAGTTGCTTTCCAATCCCACGGAGTGTCCCCAAACCTAACCATATCCACTGATTTCACCAGGTGTTCCTGAGGAGACAACTGCTGAGGGCTCCATATTCTGCTGACTATTTTTCTACATCTCACAAGGAGAGAGCTACCACCATGAAATTCTTCTTTTATTTGGGTATCCTTGCTGGTATGTATCTGAGATCTTCCACTCTGTTCCATAAGGCATAAGTTTATGTAGCATGGAGTGAGACGGAGGCAGAATGTGTGAAGGGTGCAGAAGAGCCAAGAAACACTGTCATGAGCAGAATTAGGGGTCTCCCATCTTACATCCAAAGACTCTCAGGACAGGCTGAGCCCACCCTTCTAGTGCTAAGCTATGGAGTGGGTCAAGGAACACACCTGCCTTGGAGAATGCTCAACAGTAAGCTCCACCTTGGTTATTTAAAAAAATGTGGGCCTCATCACCTGGGAAATTCCAGAGAGTGGTCAAAAGGACAGAGAACTCGTTTTGACCTCTGATAATCCCCCTTTTCTAAAACTTTAGACTCAGAATGCAGGGGCTAGAGAAGGTGGAAACAAAAGAACAAAAGCTAGGGCCTTACTTTGTGCAGTCCCTGCCTTCCATAGAGCTCTTCTGATGGCAGAATTTGCTAGTGAGGCATTTCTCACCACTCCCCGATGGCCTAGATTATATCACATTTCACTCAAGTTAATTAATCCTTCTGTGCTTCTGGATTTTCAAAATGAGGGTATTACTACCTACATTCTAGAGTTATTGTGAAGATTAAATAAATTCATATAAAGTACTTAGAGCAGTGCCCTATATAAAATTCAATGTCTCTTGCCCTTATTAATGATCTACTCTTTTTCCCTTGGGGCTTCTATATGATCACACAGGAGGGTGTGGTGAGTTACAGACCCAGGCTTGGGGAGCGTTAACAGAAGTATTGAGATCAGCCAAGACAAGAATAGGACTTTATTTCTCATACTAGAATTAACCCTCCTCCCTTTTATTCTCTAGGGTATGTTTTAAATAATTTATTTATAAAATTATAATGTGTTCATATTAGAAAATCTGGAAATTTTTTAAAACAGAAAAAAATATGCATCATTCATAGTCTCATCTCTCAGTCAACACATGCTAACATTTTGAATTTGCTCCTGTACTCTATAAATTTTACTTGTTTTTAGACAATTGGTTTACATTATATACATATTTATATCTTTTATGGATATTTTTAATGTAAATAGGCATGATTAATCTTTCTTTTGTTGTTCAATATTCTTTATAAATACAATTTTAATATACATGTGTCTCCACTTGATCATGTGCTTAATTTGTCTTGTTAGACACTTATGTTTCCAATGTTCAGCTTTTGAAAATGGTGTTAAAATGAGCACACTCATTCATAATATTTGTCTATATCTGATTTTTTCTTTAGAATGGATTATTTGGGTTGGAATGATTAAGTCACAGTTATAAACCTTTATAAATCTTAATTTCTATTTCTAAAATGCTTTTCAAGAAGATAGAATCAATACCAAGCAGTAAATGAGAGTCTTGTTTATTATACTCTTTCTTAGTTTAAATATTATCAATATCAAACAGAAAATTATTAATATGAGATTAAATGGTATGTCATTTGAATTTATATTTTTATTAGAAAAAATGTCAAATATATTCATACTTCGTGACCAATTGGTTACTTCTTTTTTTAATTAATTTATTTATTATAAAGATGTGGGGCATAATTCAGGGTTAGGTATACAAACATTGATCATGCAGTTACCCTTGTTGACGAAGTATGCCCTTATTGATGAGGTATGCCCTACCTCCCCTAGCAGTTCCCCTCAACTGCCAATCCCACCCCTCATTCCCTGACAGTTTTCCACTACTGCCAATTGCTTTCTTATCACATTATAATTGTTCAAGATCACCTTATGAGTGAGAACATATGGAACTCAGTTCTTTGTTTCTGTGATAAATCATCCTTGTTCCTTTGCAACTAGTAAAGTGTTGATTGTTTTATTTGTTCTAACATTTATGTATTTAAACCAGTCTTTATTTTCTCAGGGACACACTTCTTTGCTTACTCATATGTGCAGAAAGAAGATCCTTCTCCCTATGTAGTATACCTCAAGTCTCATTTCAACCCCTGTGTGGGTGTTCTAATCAAAATCAACTGGGTGCTAGCCCCAGCTCACTGCTATTTATCGTGAGTATTGTGCACCACCACCCTCTAAAGCAGCTACTATTCATTCTAGATCAAGGTTTTCAAATCAGGGTAACTTTCTCCACAGGTACATTTAGCAATGTCTGAAGATAGTTTTGGTTGTCACAACCAGAGGCTGGTGCTATGGCATCTAGTGGGTAGAGACCAGAACAAAGATGCTTCTGAACACCCAACAGTGCACTGCATAGACTCCACAATAAAGACTTGTCTAGTCCAAAATATCAATAGTGCTGCTGTTGAGGAGCCTCGTGCTACATGTCATACCTCCTCAGTCTCTCATCCATCTTTTCAAGTTGTTTTCTTTTTTACTAGCAATATGAATGCATTTTATCAAGGCCTAGCAAGTAACTGATGAGGCACTTAAAGTGGGTAAATTGAGGAGAGTTTTATAAAGGAACCAATTGCAAAGGTATGAAGACATGAAAGGGAAACCCCAAATAATAGTTCTGAACCACTAAGGTTAGTATTAAGAAAATGTGCTACCACCTCTAGGCCTAAAGGGGCAAGAGGAAGAGAGGGGTTTCAAGGGAGGGAAAGAGAGACCTATATGAAGAGACTACCTAATAGGAATTGTAAACTTTGGTCAAGGGACACAGTCAATCCAAGACAACACTGAGGGGGCAGCTGGGAGGATAAATACTTCAACCTCACTGTTCCTCCAGTTACCTTCTTGTGCTTCCTTTTAACCAAAACCCAGTTGGAAGTCAAAGGACAAGATAACCCATTGATTGGAGCCAAATATGCCACCTTCCAAAGGTGCAGGGCAGGGTAGAGGAGGTTTGCTAGCACATCAGTTAGTGAACCAAACAGGAGATACCCAACACTCAAGTCACCTCCTCCTTCTGCCTCCATCAAAATATATATTGCCCAATTGAATAGGCTAGAGAGAAGGGAAAATTATATTTTTGATATGCACCACACTGCACTATATTAAAACATAGCGGTTAAGGGCTCCATCACTCACTATACCGTGGGCAGCTATGGTTGAATTACTCCTATGTGCCTCCATTACTTCATGCATACTAGGAATTAAAAATAAGATCTACTGCATAGACTTGTGAGTTAAATGAGATGATCCAGACAAAGCACTTGGTACAATACCTAACTCATTGTAACATTTAATATCTTAGCGATGATGATGATAGTTATAGATGATGATACTTCCAACTTTTTCTCTCTCCAGAAATCTGAAAGTGATGCTGGGAAACTTCAGGAACAGAATCAGAGATGGCACAGAACAGACAATTACCCCCACCCAGGTCATCCGCTACTGGAACTATAGTCACAGTCCCCCACAGGATGACATCATGCTCATTAAGCTGGCTAAGCCTGCCGTCCTCAACTCCAAAGTCCAGCTCATTCCCCTTGCCACCAAGAATGTCCAGCCAGGCACTGTCTGTCTACTTTCAGGTTTGGACTGGAGCCAAGAAAACAGTGGTGAGTGTATCTCCCACAGCAAATCAGGGTCATCAGTTATCTTTGAAGAAGAGCATCTATGCCCTCATAGCTGTGAGGCAAGAGGCGGACAGGACAATGTGTGGAGACCCAAGGGAGATGCTACATGAGTGGTTGGCAAAAAGAGACTCCTGCCAAGAACAAAGTTCCTCCTTTCCTATAGTGTCTAATACTCCACTGCCTCTGCAGGGCTTTGGTAGCTGGAGCCACCAGCTCATCTGACTCTGCACAGAGGCCACACCATTCCTGGATGTCAGAGGCACAATTCACATGAAGGAGGCTGTAGTGTTACTCCCATACATGTTCATGTTACATGTAAAGAACCCCTCTGATAACTTGACTCAGGTCACTTATTCCTCCAAGATAGGTCATGGAGTAGAAAGAAAACTCTACTTTTTAAAGAGACATAAAGGCTATTTCAAAATCCTGGAGATGAGCTCTCATAATCATGCCCATGATCATTTCTTCCCTTTTTCTCATTCCTTATTTTCTTCAGATACACACAAAAAGACACCAGTTGAAATGGAGGATGGTGGTATGGAGGATTAAAGAACAACTGTCGACAAGATGTTTTCTTTTATCCCTGTCTCCCTCAGGCCGACACCCTGACTTACGGCAAAATCTGGAGGCCCCTGTGATGACTGATAAAGACTGCCAGAAAACAGAACAAGGAAAAGCCCACAGGAACTCCTTATGTGTGAAATTTGTGAAAGCACTCAACCGAGTTTTTGGGTAATCTTTTCTCCATATTCAGCTTTTCATGTATCTGTATGTGATCAGTTAACGATTTAATCATAACGTAAAAATTTTTTTAGATTTCCAAATAATTTTTTGAGAATTGAATAAGCCTGCAGCAAAGCTACCATTCTTTCTTCAGTAATGGACTCTCCTTACAGAGTATCTTTGCTCATTAAAGGGCATGATGTAGCACAGCTAGTTATATACACTTTGTTAGGTGTTCATACTCAGAGCTGCAAATAAAATTGTGAAAGCAGGTATGCTTAAAAAAAATTCAGACTTTTCACAGATTGAAACTGGCTTCACCAGTTCAAAAAAATGGAGGGTTAACTCATTTTACATGTGATTTCTAGAGAGGCTGTTCTCTGCCTTTCTCAAGATCACATGAGGCTAGTTACAGCTAAGCTTTAAAAAGGACCCAAGGCTGGGCTTGGTGGCTCAGCCTGTAATCCCAGCACTTTGGGAGGCCAAGGCAAGTGGATTGCCTGAGCCCGTGGATTCGAGACCAGCCCCAGGCTACTGGTCGAGACCTTGTCTCTAAAATAACTAAAAACTTAGCCAGGCATGGTAGTGCATACCTATAGTTCTGGCTGCTTGGAAGGCTGAGGCAGAAGGATCACTGGAGCCCAGCAGGTCAACGCTGAAGTGACTGTGTGTGTGCCACTGCACTCTAGCCTAGGCAACAGAGTGAGACTCCACCTCAAAAAAAAAGGACCCAAGCTGTCCTCCGATTAAGAGCTCTTTTCATACCCAAGCTTGCTGCCTCTAGGCAGGGTTCACTCAAGCTGGATGTTCCTGTGAGATCTGACTCTCTTTCTCTTCCCGCCCCTGTGTCTTTGCATGTCTCTCTGCCAGGAGGTGGCCGTTGCTACTGTCATCTGCAAAAACAAGCTCCAAGGAATTGAAGTCGGACACTTCATGGGAGGAGATGTTGGCATCTACACAAATGTTTACAAATATATATCCTGGATTGAGAACAACACTAAGGACAAGTGAGATCCTATTTCTCCCTCTGCATTCCACTGGTTCTCAAGCCAATATTCCACAAACCAGCATGTTCCCTTAGCTCAAAATAAAATCTCCAAATAAAAACCTTTGGATATAGCATACCAGAAGCCTTTCTTGTTTGTATCTCTTTACCCTACAGTGATGTGAAGAACCAGGAACAAAACATGAAACGAGCACTTAACTCACTATTCCGAGTTATATTCAATATCTAATTTAATGCTCATAAGATACCTCTGAGGTTGTCTTTTATCCCCACTTTACAAATGATATGATTAAGGCTAAAAGAAGTTACTTAACATGGCCTATAGCAAGTGGTTATCAGAGCCTAGAATGGAACTCCAAATTGTCAGATTGTACATCCTGCGCTCTTAGCCTCAATGTTATAGGGGAGTGTACGGCATCACAACAGATTTTGGCTATTTCTCTGCTATCTCTCTTATCATCCAAAGGGCTTGAAGCTCTCACTTGTGACTAAGATCTTAGGTACTGGAATAAGCTCTAAGAAAAGTCATGCCTTAGCTACTTAGATTGCAGTAATGCAGAAAGAGAGAGAGAGAGAGAGAGAGAGAGAGAGAGAGAGAGCGCCTGGGGAATAGTGAAAAGTAAAAAATAAAACTTCAGGACTGGTTCAACAACCATCAGTCAAGTCCAAAAGGGAGTCTGGCAGTTCCAGAGCAAGTGAAGATATCATCTAGATCCAAAGAGGGTATGATCCCAGGACAGCAGCAAAGTTTGAGAGGCTGAGATGACTGAGATGAGGTGAAGGGCAGAATTTGGGCTTAGCCACAGATAGACGGCCCTAACAAAGGCAGAAAAGCAGGCGCCAATTCTCTGCTTGAGAAATTGGTAAAGTATTTCTACACACTAAATGTTTGGGTCCTCCATCAAAATCCGTATGTTGAAACCTAATCCCCAAAGTGATGGAGTTTGGAGATGGGGACTTTGGGAGGTGATTAATTCATGAATGGGATTAATACCTTATAAAAGAGAGCCCAGAGAGCTCTCTTCCACCTCCTGCCATGTGAAGTTACAGCAAGAAGATAGCAATCAATGAACCAGGAAATAGCCCTTCACCAGGCACTGAATCTGCTGGCTCCTTGACGTTGAAATTCTCAGCCTCCAGAACTATGAGAAATATATTTTTTTACTATTTATACACACCCCAGTATAGGGTATTCTGTTATAGCAGCTCAGACTAAGAAAAGTTCCTCTCCAAATGACCCAAATCTGGCAGTGATAGAATTCTGGATACACAAAAGACTGGAACATACAGGACAAGAATAGGTAAAATAATCTCCCAGCAAGTGAAGACTTAAGAAATAACTGTACATTATCCTTGGGTAATATTTTCCACTCTCATAATTTAAAATACAATCTGTAATGAGTTTTGTAGTAGGCAGAATAATAACCCTGCAAAAATATCCATACTCTAATCCTATGAATATAATATAATCAGATATGATTATGTTATTAACCTTGACATTGGGAGATTATCCTAGACTATCTGGTGAGTCCAGTGTGAACAAATAGCCCCATTAAAAAGTGAGCAAAATACATGAATAGACACTTCCTAAAAGAAGACATACGAGCAGCCAACAGATCATGAAAAACTGCTCAACCTCACTAATCATCAGAGGAATGCAAATCAAAACCACATTGAGATACCACAAATGACCATCATTAATAAAACAAAACACAGATGCTGGCGAGGATGCAGAGAAAAGGGAATGTCTCTACACTGTTGGTGGGAATGCAAACTAGTTCAACCTCTATGGAAAACAGTGTGGTGATTCCTAAAAGAACTAGAAACTGACTTTCCATACAACTCAGTAATCCCTCCTCTGGGAATATACCTGGAGAAACTTAAATCACTCTACAAAAAAGACACCTGCAAACTCATGTTTATTGTAGCAATATTCACAATAGCAAAAAATGGAACCACCCAAGCTGCCCATAGAAATTGGAATGGATTAAAAAAAAAAGTGGTACATATACACAATGGAATATAATGCAGCCATAAAGAAAAACAAAATTATGGACTTCACAGCAACTTGGATGAATTTAGAGTCTATAATACTCAGTAATTTATCTCAAAAACAAAGTACTGAGTACCACATGGTCTCACTCATAAGTGGACCCTGAACATTTACCATAATACTAAAAGAAAGGAACTGGCAGTAGTAGGACACTGCCAGGGGTAGGGGAAGCAATCCCTGATCTCAATAGGGGTACCTGATCTCAAACCAGGCAAAGTGGGCACCAAAGGGAGGCCCAAGCTTTGCCTGTATGACAACCACTTGTACACTTAATTCTGAATTGTATTGCAAATCTTTAAAAGAAAAGAAAAGGAAGGCAGGAGATTTGATTGGAGAGATGCAACAACAGAACGTAAGACAGGGGAGATTCAAAGTGTAAGAAGGAACTGATCGGCCATGGCAGGTTTTGAAAAGAGAGAAAGGCAGCCACAAAGTCATCAATCTGACCAATCTCTAGAAGTTGGTAAGGGCTGACAGCTAGCAACAACAACAAAATTGGGGACTTTAGTCTTGTAAAAACAATTGTACTAAATTCTGTACTGAATTGAACTGAATCCTGTAAACAATCTGAATGAGCAAGAAAATGGATTATTCTCAGAAAGGACAACTCTGTTGATGCCTTAATTTTAGCCCAGTAAAATCTTTGTCAAGCTTCTGACCTATAGTACTGTAATGTAATGCATTTGTGTTGTTTTAGGCTGCCCATGATAATTTGTTACAGTAGCCATAGAAAAACTTCTACTTGCGTTCAAAAGAGCTACTTTTTACAGTGGAATGTAAAAAACATTCAATGGCTCCCAATTGCCCTGAGAATAAATTCTAACTTCAAAAGAATGATATCTAAGTTGCCTTGAAACTTCCTACCCACCCTTCCCCATCAAACACAAAAAGGCATTTGTCAATACATAGTCTGCCACTTAGCATTTCTTTCTGACTCTGCAAAATGCAAATTGGTTGCAAAAGAATGCCAGAGAAAATGTAAGGAATAGCCCAATGCCCTCCCTTCCTTTAAGTTGTCAGCCAGGTTAAGACCCAAACATAACAAAGCTAGGACCACTTAAAAACAAGCAAATTAAAAAAAAAAAAAAACTTCCTAGAGCTGAAGTTGAATCTTGAAGTGCTGAATGCAAAGGCAATAATGTCCCATACATTTGACAGTGTGTCCTCATCTCCCAATTCCCTATGATTTAGGCAAAGACAAATCATGCCAGTCACTATTCAATCAACTTCTCCACTTTGTCTTTTTCCCCCAATTTCTGCAACTCCAGTAGAGTGCTCTTTCCCAGGCACAGTGACCAGCAGCATGAGCTCTCACAGGGATACAGGAATCTCACAGGGATACTTTGCCTGTATCAGATCCCTTTCCCTCTGCTCTTCCCTCCACTCCTGGTTTCTACATCTGAGGTTGTACAGTGCTCTCTCTTTCAGGGAGGTGCCATCTGATCTCCACTAATGTAAATTCGCTGACCTCAATCCCCAACCTCCCCTAAAGCATTTGGGATTACATTCTGCCTTGGACAGAGATGCATGTTTACTCCAAAATAAAGAGATGCTCTTTACCAGGGCACAGGAGGCTACCCACTTTTCCTGGTTTTCTTAGAAGAGCTCATCTCACGGAGAGCCCCACATGGACATACCTGCATCTAGAACCTGGAAAGATACACTGAAATCTGAGATTGTCATGACAAAACCTGCCTTGTTCATTTGTATGGACTTAAAGGAAAACAGAGGAAGATAAACTACTATTTTTTTCATATCTACAATACATTGGGCACTGTGTTAGACATTTTGACATGCATTATACTATTTAAAGGTAGCTATATTCCCCACTTACTTGGGGGTTCTGAAAAAAGATACTTAGTAACTTGTCCAAAGTCATACAGTTAGTAAATGGCAGAGCTGGGATACTAACCCTGGTCCAACCGAATCAAAAACCTATATCATTTCCCCTTTGTTTTTCCATAACCACATTTCTAAATATGCAGGTATTTCCTGAACACTTTCACATGTGTCTTTCCTCAGGTGAGGTAAAAAGCTTATATTTAAGTAACATAAGAAGTTCCATGTTTCTCATTTTTTTAATTTTAGCTCCTAGTGAAAAATTTTTGAGGTCTGCGTCTTATGAATCTTCAGAATTTCTATTTAAATTTAAAGTTTCCCTGGAAACCACTCCATAGTATTCCAGTTCTATATTGCAGAAAATAAGAGACAATATAAATTTAACTAGATTTTTTTGTATTATGATATCATTTGATGATTACCAACATCATCTCAACTTAATATTAAATAAGCCATGAATGAGGAACCAAAACCAAAACAGTATTTTAACAGCAAATGTGTAGTTATATTTTGGATTAATAAATTTACTCTCCTTCTCAAAGATTTTTGGTTTTTTCTTTTTGTTGTCGTTGTTCTTTTTGAAGATGTATTTATTTATTATAGAGTTGTAGGGTGCAAGTGAGGACTTACCACACAAGTAGGTTGCATGCAGGTGAAGTCTGAACTTCTAGGCAGCTCTCACTCCCCCTGGTAGTGGACCAAGTACCCTTTGTATGGTCACATGCCCCCCATACTTCTTCCTCCCTTCCTCCCCTAGAAGTGCCCAGTGACTGCCGATACCACCCTTGTGCTAATGTGACTAGCGATCAGGGTCCACTTATGACTGAGAACATGCAGTACTTACTTAACTGTTTCTGTGATCGTTCACTTAGTATGACTGTCTCTAACTGCATCCAAGTTGCCACAAAGTCCATGATTTTGTTCTTCTTTTTGGTTGCATAATACTCCATTATGTACATGTAACACATTTTCTTTATCCAGTCCACTTTCAATGGGCAGCAGGATTGGTTCCATGTTTTTGCTATTGTGACTAGTGCAGCAATAAATATGTATGTGAAGGATATTTTTGGTAGAGTGATTTATATTCCTCTGTCTATATTCTCAGGAGTGGGATTACTGGATCATATAGATCAATTTTCAGTTCTTTTAGGAATCACTACACTGCTTTCCATAAAGGTTGAACTAGCTTACATTACCACCAAAAATGTAGAAGTGTTCCCTTTCCTCTGCAGCCATGCCAGCATCTGTTGTTTTCTGACTTATTCATGATAGCCATCCTTACTGGAGTTAGGTAGTATCTCACTGTGGTTTTGATTTGCATTTCTCTGATGATTAAGGAAGCTGAGCATGTGTCTGTTGGCTATTTGTATGTTATCTTTTGAGAAGTGTCTATTTTTGTCCTTTGTCCACCTTTTAATGGAGTTGGTTGGTTTTTTCCTTTCACTTTGTTTGAGTCCCTTCTGAATCCTGGATGTTAGGTCTTTGTCAGATGCATAATTTGCAAATATTTTTCTTTTCATTCTGTTGGTTGTCTCTTTACTCTTTTGATGGTTTATTTTGTTGTACAAAAACTTTTCAGTTTGATGAGGTCCCATCTGTCTATCTTAGCTTTTATAGCATTTTTTCAAAGACGTTCAAGTTTGTTATTGGCCTGGACTTCATCCAATGACTAATAAAAACGTAAATAAATTTAAGCAGCCTGCCTAGAACACTGGGTCTAAAAACAACTGGAAGAACTATTAGCACATCAGTTTAGATTTCTAGAGATCATATAATCAAAAGAAATAGATTTTAACCTACTTCATTTTGGCAACCAATATTTCCAATACCAATTTGGTATAATTTAATCATCTTCAGAATAAATACAGTCCCTGACTTAAGATGGTTCACCTTAGAATTTTTTGACTTTACAGTGGAGCAAAAGTGATATGCATTAAGTAGGAACTGTACTTGGAGTAACCATACAATAATTCTGTTTTCACTTTCATTAGAATGGTCAATAAATTACATGAGAAATTCAACACTTTATTGTAAAATATGCCTTGTGTTAGATTATTTTACCCAATTGTAGGCTAATGTAAGTGCTCTGAGCATGTTTAAGGTACACTAGACTAAGCCATAATGTTTGGTAAATTAGGTGTATTAAATGCATTTTCAACTTAATTATATTTTCAATTTACAATGGATTTATTGGGACACAACCTCATTGTAAGTCAAGGAGCATCTGCATAGATATTTCTATAGTTATAGATCTAGTAGAAAATTATTGCCTAGAGTAAAAATATTTTCAGTTCAGGATTATCTGTCCACCATATATATCCTGGAATTACCTCATGGGCATCAATTTTTGTCTAGGAATTCAGCTAGATTGATTATTGAACCCTGATATACTTTTAGAGTTATTCTATAATCTAGCAACAAATTAAAGAAATAGACATATAAGCTTTAAGATGAGTACCCATTATACATTTTATTAGAATATTCTAGTGCATATGAATATTAAATTTAAAAACAGAACTATAGATATTGATCTCTTTGATTTAGACCCACCCTAGTTAGTGCATCAAAAGAGAAGAGCTTTTGAAAACCCACTAGCCACTTTTTTAAATTAACTTTTTAAAGGTTTCTAAAGTTATTGATTTAAAAATACCTAATGTCAAAGAGAGAATATTTTAATGTCAAATAGAGAACAGTTTAATGTCAAATAGAGGACAGTTAAGCAGTAATTATGTGGGCAAGGGGAGTTTATAGTTAAAGTGGATTATCCCAAGTTCAATTAGAATTTATATTTATCTGACCCAATATGTAATGGTTGTTAAGGGAAGAACTGAACGGTAAGGATCATGTGAATATACATGACTGAGTTAAGTGACCAATTAATATCAAGTGAAAATATTTGAAGGTGATCTCTTTCAAAAAATAAACAAAGCCATTATAGATAAAGAGGCAACTAGGGAGAAAAATATATGTCTCTATTTATAAAGAAAACAGAAACCATGCAGTTACCCATTTAAGTATTCTCTTCTTGCTTCTTTTGTAGTAAGGAAGACTCAAACACCCTAACTATCCAGGAAACATTAGGGGTAAAAAAAACTAACATTTACCATTGTTTGTTTATCTATTTTTAGGAAAAAAACAACATTTAAGAAAAGACTAATTTTTAATAGAGCATTTTTAAAATGTGGTTACAGGTCAAGTTTTACAAGTAAACTATGCAATATTAAAGTGAAATTGATCGCTTAAGAATTGACAAAAAGATTATATACAGTTGACTCAGACAGTATCTAGACAACAGAAGGAAGTGGGAACTATATCTAGAAAGGGAAAACATTCAGAGAATATGGAATAAAATATCCATGCATGTCCAACTATTAACAAGTGGGCAGAACAGACTCAAGTAATGAAGATGACCTCTTTCATTGCTGTTCCATATTCCTCTTCCATAATTGAGCAAAGGGCTAAGGAAAGAAAAGATGCTCATTCTCCAAGTATTAATGACAAAAGATATGTGCAAACTGGTGAGTTTTCAATAAAATAAGAAAATATTCTTGATTAAGATATATATTACCTTGTAAATCTGAAAGGAATATTTAAAACTTTATTAAAAATATGGCAGTATGACTTAAACTTATGAGTAAGGAAAATAACGATTCGGGGTGACACCCAAATCCTCACTGCTAATGTGAGATGAATTTTTGAGCAGGTAAAGGTTGCCCCTAAGGTGACCTGCCTACTGTGTGGGATGCCTGGGAGTCGTGATCTGCCTGTCCCCCTTATTTAAACATATATATATAATATAAATATTATATATATTATATAAATATTATATATTATATAAATATTATATAATATATAAATATTTATATATTATAAATATTATATATATTATATAAATATTATATATATATAATCAGATTCTTACTCAAATTTACTGCCATATATATATGGCAGTAAATTTGAGTAAGAATCTGATTATAGAGAAATATGAGGAAGTACTGGAGATAAAATTCCCCCATTATATTAATCTAGAGGGCCAAATATTGGCATAGAGTATAAAATTAGAGCACCAGCCTGGAAACTAGGTAGATCCATAAGACATTACAGACAATCTTGAAAGATCCTAGAAGTAAGTCACAGACAGAGGTTCAGCAAACAGAGAATGTAGCAGCAGGCTATGATTGGAAAGGAATTCTTATGAAATAAAGGGAATATATTAAGGGAATTTGGTGGAAAGGACAATTAAGCTCTATCCGACTATGTATGTCAGGATCTGGTGGCAAGGAAGAAAGATCTGTTCACAGACTCAGTGGTCCAGGTATGGAGTCCAGTCTCCAGGAGCACTGGTAAAAGCAAGACAAGACTCAAAAGGAGAAAATAAAATTTCTCAAAGAATAAGGAAAGAACCAGGACACATTTTTAGCTCCAGAGGTAGTAGGAGAGGCAGATGATATGAACAAAACAATGCCTTGAAAAGATCAAAAAACAAACCAACTGAGCATAATAAACCATGTATTCCTAGAGCAATGCCCTGCCCAGGCTCCCAAAACACAAGACTGACATAAGGTCTTATGTTGGAGTGTCTGTATCAGCTTGGGACTGTGGAGTGTACAAGAGTTCTCTAGAATGAACAAGCATCTCCGAGCATGTGTAAATATCTTTAGCAAATGCTCATTGTAGAACCTAGAACCTTAAAGCAGTACTTGGGAAAACCAAGGCTATAAAATATGAAGAGAGTAGAAAACATAAAAGGGAGGAAGAGGAGTGTGGCAGATTATATTCTTTGACAATGGCAACGACGTCTCTATCCCACAAGCTCTTGTGCAATGTGATCCTTCCACTCTCCCAACAAGAAGTGAAATCTCTCTCTCTAATCACGGTTTCTCAACCCTGGCACTACTAACATTTTGGACAAGATAATTCTTTGTGGTTGGAGTCTGAAGTGTACATCACAGGATGTTTAGCAGCATGTGTGGTCTCTACCACTTGATGACAGTAGCAACTCCTCCTATCCCAGTCATGACAATAAAAAATGGTGAAAAAAACTGGCTATGGTTGACAAACACAGGTCTAGTGCTGTGAATCTAAGTGGGCCCTGTGACTGCCGCAGTCAACAAAATACAGTATAAGGGATTCTGTACCAGTTCTATGCATTGCACTTAACTGGCCTGGCAGCCTCTTCTTTTTCCTCTTAGAATGTTCATTTTTGGGATGCCTCCTCTGAGTAGCCAGTTAATATACTATGAGAAGTGCAAGCCACATGAAGAGGCCAATGAGGCTCTGCAGTTGAGCTTCCAGCCAACAGCCAGAAACAACTGCCAGACATGTGAGTAAGCCATCCACTCCAGTGGAGCCAACATTCAGCTGCCATTGCAAGAGAGTCTGACCAGAAACCACACAGTTGAACTTTGTCAACCTACATAACCATGAAAAATGATACAATACTGTTTTCACCAGGCATGGTGGTTCACACCTGTAATCCCAGTACTTTGGGACCCCCCAGGTGGGAGGATTACTTGAGCCCAGGAGTTTGAGACCATTCTGGGCAACATAGTGAGATCTCGTCTCTCCAAAAAAAAAAAAATCAAAATTTTAGCCAGGTGTGGTGGTGCACACATAATCCCATCTACTCAGAGGGCTGAGGAGAGAGAATTGCTTGAACCCAGGAGTTCAAAGCTGTGGTGAGTAAGCTGTGATCATGCCACTGCACTCCAGCCTGGGTGACACAGTGAGACTCCGACTCAAAAAAATAAATAAAAATTATTGTTTTACGTTGTCAAGTTTTGGGGCAATTATAAAGCAATGAAATTAGAAGGAGGACAGAATATTAGAGGAGAGGCAAGAAGAGACAAAGAAAAAAAAAAACTGAAGACACAAAGTCCATAATGTTTATCTTATAACCACAATACTAGTAATAACATTCATTCTTTATTAAGTATATATCATGTAACTGACAAAAAAATAGAAATGCTAGGATTAAAAGGCAGTTTTATTGATGCCTGCATCTAAAAGGGATAGGATCATTTAATTTAAAAATATAAATAAAATAATTCTTTTTTATTTATATTTATAATAAAATAATTCTATTATCTGTTTATAATAGCAAGTTAAGATAGTAAATAATTCTATAATCAATTTTTTTTTTTGAGTTGGAGTCTCACTCTGTCGCCCAGACTGGAGTGCAGTGGCTGCTCCCAGCCACCACAGCCTTGACCTGCTGGGCTCCGGTGATCCTTCCGCCTCAGCCTTCAGAGTAGCCGGAATTACAGGCACACACTACCACACCCGCCTCATTTTTTGACTTTATTGTAGAGATGAGGTCTCGCTGCCCAGGTGGGTCTCGAACCCACGGGCTCAAGCAATCCACTCACCTCAGCCTCCCAAAGGCGCGGAATTACAGGCTGAGCCACCAAGCCCAGCTAATATAGTCTATTTTTATAACGGCAAGTTATTATAGTAACAAGGAAACCACACAGGCTTTAGTTAAAATTCCAGTTTTACCATTATTTTTAGCTATATTCATCTCAACTGGGACATAAGGATGGCTTCTGCCATCTTTATAAATAACACTACCATGAAAATTCTATCTGATATAATATACCAGAAAAAAATAAAGATAAAATTCTGAAAGCATGAAACAAAACAATCATTATTTTGCAGACGCTAGAATTGCCAAGTCTCTTGATTGGAAATCCCAATCAATTTTTAGTGATTAAATATTGTTTATGATAAATATGCTCTGATATACTTAAATAGTTACTTTTAAAATATAAGGGAAAATAATTTAATGACAACATTAACCAAAACTATAAACATATAGGAATTGTGCTCTCCCTCTCAAAAGAAAAACAACATTTTCTGGAGAGGCATAAAAGACTCATTTCTTCTTAATATCCCTTTGAAAGAAATACCATGCTCCTAGATGGGGAAATTCAATATCATACCTTTACCAATCTCCCAACCCCTAAATTAACAGTCAATTTAATGACATTCTAAGCAGAATCACAATGAGTTTTCTTTAATTTAACAATCTTTAATTTCTAGTGACTAGAAAATTATGAAAAGAACCAAACACATTAGAAGAATAATAAGTGGTGGGGTGGCTTTCTCTACCCTACCAAATAGTAAAATGGATTTTATAGTTCAATAATTAAACCAGTAGGACACAAGTTGAGAATCTGTTTCATAAATCAATAGAACAAAGCAAATAGTGATGAAAGCATGCGGTAGTCAATAAGCCAATAGGATAAGTACCCTCATGTAGCTCCTCACTGCTACTTCCAGAACGTTTTCCTTCCCTCATTCTTAAAAACTCTCAGCTTTGGTTAACTAGATTGAAAGCCTCAAGACACAGAGTTTCATAAATGGACTCTTTCAACTGACCATAGACCTAGTCCTCATGTGTCTGTCTAAAATAAAAATATTCCATCTCTTGACACATAGTACAATCTTACTTCATGAACTTATCCTTAAATGGCATGATTTTATTGAGAAAAATATAGAATTTAAGTGACCACTTTGGGGGAACATTGGGGACCTCTAAAATTGTTTGTCTTTCTAATAATCCACTTCTATGTAACAAGCTATCCCAAAACACAGAGGTTTTTTAAAGCAACAAACAGTTATTCCTCTCACAGTTTCTGTTGGTCAGAAATCCAGGCATAGTTTATTGGGTCTTGTGGCTATTGATTCTCTCATAAAGCAGCAGTCAAGGTGTCAACCACTGCTGCAGTTGCCTTAAGGCTTTACTGGGTTTGATCTGTTTCTCAAGCTCACTTGGGTAGTTGGTAGCATGATTCAGTTCCTCCTTCCTCCTATGCTGTTAAACTGTGGGCCTCAGTTCCTCACTGGCTGGTGGTCACCCTCAGTTTCCTGTCATTGTGGGCCTCTCAATAGGGCAGTTCTCAACATGGCAGTTTTGCTTCATCAGAACGAGAGAGAGAGAGAAAGGGAGAGAGAGAGAGGGAGGGAGGGAGGGAGGGAAAAGAAGGAGAAGGAGAAGGAGGAGGAGGAGGAGGAGGAGAAGAAGTGAAATAGGGACTGAGCGCTTAATTCACAGACACCAACACCAAAAGTACAAGTTATAAAAAGGAGAGGTTTATTAGCCAAGAGCCGGGCCGGCAGCCACTTGCCTGCTGGACATGCCAGTCCCACAGCAAGGGTCCCCACTTGCTGTAGGGGCTTGCTTAAATGGGCCAAAATCACACTGGGACTTTCCAAGTGGGCCAAACCACAACATCCTGAATGCCTAGGTATTTTTCAAGCAATGCTAGTGGGGTTCACAGAAGCGAAAAAAAAAGCTGTTAAACAGTTTAACCTAACCAGCAGGTGCTGTTGTCAGTTTCCAGGAAGGGAACTTTTTTTAACTGTGCAAAGGCTGAGTACATGCTTAGCCTAATTTTTGACACTGTAGATGTCTTTTTAAGCCCCCTTTCACAAAAGAAGAAGAAGAAGACGGAGGAGGAGGAGGAGGATGAGGAGGAGGAGGGAGTGGAGGGGGAGGGGGAAGGGAAGGGGGGGGGGAGGGGAAGGGAGGGGAGGGGAGGGAGGGGAGGGGAGGGGAAGGGGGGGGGAGAGAGAGAGAGAGCGTGAGCAAGCGAGCTAGTTTTTTTTTTTTTTTTTTTTTGAGTTAGAGTCTCACTCTGTCACCCAGACTGGATTGCAGTGGCTGCTCCTGGCCACGGCAGCCTCAACCTTCTGGGCTCCGGCGCTCCTTCTGCCTCAGCCTTCCAAGTAGCTGGAACCACAGGCGTGTGCTACCACGCCCAGTTAATTTTTTTTATTTATTGTAGAGATGACGTCTCACCAAGTTGCCCAGGTGGGTCTTGAACCCGCGGGCTCAGGCAATCCACTCACCTTGGGCTCCCAAAGCATGGTCTTTTTTAATTTATCTCAGAATGATAGCCCATCACTGTGCTATATTCAATTCAACAGAAACTATCTAGTCAACAATAATGGGGAAAAGATTATACAATGGATGTGACTACAACTAGCAGGTGTTATAGATTACTGGAACTCATAAAGCTGTCAGTCACAAACTTAGAGACATAGTGAAAAAAAGTAATAAGATTTTGATCATCGAATGGTTGTCACTTTAAAATTAGTATGCAGAGCTCAGTGGCTCAGTCTGTAATCCCAGCACTTTGGGAGGCCAAGGCAAGTGGATTGCCCAGGTTCAAGACCAGCCTGGGCAAATTGGTGAGACCTTGTCTCTACAATAAATTAAAAAATTAGCTGGGTGTGATATCACACACCAATAGTTCCAGCTGCTTGGAAGGCTGAGGCTGAAGGATGGCCAAGCCCGGAAGTTCCACGCTGGGGTGGCTGTGAGTGTGCCACGGCACTCTAGCCCAGGTGACAGAGTGAGACTCCAACTCTAAATAAGCAAATAAATAATATAAATAAAATTAGTATGCAGAAACCTCAAAAAGAAACGTGATTGTCATGCTTAATGAATTCTCTAGCAAAGGATAAAGAAAAATCTATTTCAATCTCAGATCCATAGTTCTCCACAGAATAACCTGCTTCCTTTTATCCTCCTTAACTCCTCCCTTCCTTCCTACCACTTTTTCAGTGCTCCTGATCCTCTTCTACACTTCTTTTTCCTAAGGGAATTCTCAAAGAGGACACTTTCCAATTTCTCCTAAAGATTAGTAAACATGAAAAATGTCCTGTGCAAATAAAATTTAAGCTTGGTGCATTAAGAATTCTATTAGACATATACTCCCTGATAACTTTTGAATTAATTCATTTTACTAAGCCAATCAGAAGTTTTTAAAAATGGATAAATGATGCAGGCAGCTTGAAACTGAAGGTGACCTGAAAAATCCAATTCTCAATAACAAGAAAGGGCTGGATATGACAGAGCAAATGTAAACAACTTTTAAAGACTATTCCTAAAACTTACCCTTTGACAAAGATTAGACAAAAATTCAATCTTATAAACAGACAAAAAAGGAGTCTATTGATGATTACAGAAATTAACTTGCAGAGGTCCTGCAGTATTCTGCAGTTAATGTGAAAACCAAGATCAAGAAAGCTTTGTCCTGTCTTCATCAATGGACTGATGTCTGACATAGTAGATTTAAGAAGAAATAAATTAGAACAAAAGATTTTGACATAAAAGAACTCTGGAGTATTGCTGAGTACTTGATGAGACCTGAAAAATAAGCTGCCAGAAAGGGAGAATGTACTAATGTCATGCCAAATTAGCAATCAATCTTCTTCCAGGCATAGGAAATCAAAGATCATGATACCTGCAGATATTGCCAACAAAAAGGATATGGTCAAAAGCTAGGAATTCATCTCATTCAAAAATAAAAAGAACGTTTTCTTTAAAGATGACCAACAAAGGGGCCCCAAGGGAACTAATGGTATCACAGAGTTTCCTGTCTCCTACCGTCTTCTCAAGAAATATTCGGGAGATGCGGCAAGATGGCGACGGGGCAACCCGGAGTCTGAAGCCCTCTGCAAGGGAGATCTGCAATAGGTCTCTGACTCTCGCCCCATGGGGCTGGGGACCCCAGCATCGCAGCCTGCCCTTCAGACAGAGCTCGGCCGTTGCCACCGCTGGGATATCGCAACATTGGACAGTTACTTACTGCATTGCAAACAGTCCTGCCGCTGTGCCGCTGTAGCCCCTCCCCCCGTCGCTGCCGACACCACCGCTGCCACTGCGGCCTCAGTGACAGGTAGCACATCACAGCACCCAGGCCCGAGGAGATTCACACCAAACCCTTCAGGGAAGATCTGCAGGGATTGATACCACCTCTCCTGTGTCCGAGACTGTCCTGCCCAGCCGGCGTGGGGCTCCTGTTGCCTGCTCAGAGGCAGGCAGCCATCTTGTTCCTGTCCGGCCCCACTCCCTCTGGGGCAAGCAGCTGAGATAGCACCACCTGCTGGCGATTCAAGGTAACAACACCGAAACGGGAGAAACAAGCTAGATAAAGACATAGACCAAACTGCTGAACGAAGGTTAATCTGAACTGTCCTTCACAGCAGATCAGGGGCAACTGACTCTAACTGCAAACTAATTTACCAGCTTGAAAAGAAAACTAGAAATCAGACCTGAAAGGACATTGGACTTTAACGAAATGTCTCAGAGTGTGCTTCATTGATTCTATCAGTTTAATGACTTAATTCTATTCCTACTGTAATGTTCCCTTTTTTCTTTTTTCCTTTTCCTTTTCTTCTCTTTTCTTCTCTCTGTAAACCATATCTTTGTATAGAGGAACAGCACACTAACAAGGTGGTTGGTTAGCTTGTATGTTAGCATCACTATATGTTTTATTTTTATTTTTTATTTTTTTGTATGAGAGTTGGTTCGTCTGTAGCTGTGGTCTATTGTTTTTATCTGTCTCAGTATAGGCCTCTCTCTCTATTTGTTGGCACACTCGTTTGTTTCCCCCTTACTCCTCTATCTCTCCACTCCCCTCTTCAACCCACTATCTGCTCCATTCTCTCCCCTCTGCTAACCACATTTTATTTCAGGGAGTAAACCTACAGTCCCACTGCACGGACAGATTCCAGGGAAGTGGGAAGTGGGTTCCACATTATCCACACGCCTGTCAGCGAATGCCAGGACCTGCAGACAGATTTTGAATCACAGCTCTCCCCATAAGTAGATCTCAAAACTGCAAAAAAGGATCACCTCCAACCAACAGTGCAACTTCAGAATTGAACAAAGTAAGAGGACATACATAAAGAATAGGAGATTGAACAAACAGAAGTGAAACCAATCCCTTTACCCCTAAATAACAGAATTAAAGAAGACGGTGACGTGGAGGGAAGGAAAAAGTAGGGAGGGGGAAAACTGCACAAATGAAGAAAAACCAAAAGAAGAATACAGGTCTTACACAGACCCCTGGGAAATCAGACACTGAGAAAACAGATTCTGGAACACAGACAATGAAGAGTCCCCAGAATGACTGGTTACATGCAACAAACCCAGACATTAAGACACTAATGGAGAGAATTTTAAAAACTGAGGAGAGACAAGAGGAAAATAGGAAGGAGCTGTTGTCAGAAATAACAGCAGTAAAGAAAACTGTGATGGAAATGAACAACAGACTAATAAGCATGGAAAGCAGAATCAGCCAAGCAGAAGAATCTCAGAGCTCGAAGACCAAAGCACAGAACTAACCCAAACTGTCAAAAGCATAGAAAAGAAGCTCAAAAAGACAGAACAAAACCTGCAAGAGATGAATGATCACTTCAAGAGACCAAATCTAAGAGTAATTGGGCTTCCTGAGGCAGAAAGAGAAACAGAAGCCACATTGGAAAAAACATTTCATGAAATCATTCCAGAAAACTTCCCTCAACTCATTAAGGGTGAAAAAATCCAAACACAAGAGATTCAGAGAACCCCTACAAGACAACAAATGAGACGACCAACTCCCAGACACATAATAATTTCCCTAAACAAAGTAGCTATGAAAGAAAAAATCCTAAAGGCAGCAAGAAAAAAGGCCAGACTACCTACCAGGGAAAACCAATTAGAATAGCAGCAGATTTATCCACAGAAACCCTTCAGGCCAGGAGAGCCTAGAACCCTATCTTCAAAGTTCTAAAAGATAAATAATTTCAACCAAGAATAACCTATCCAGCCAAACTAAGCTTCATTAGTGAGGGAGAATTGAAATCTTTTGCAGACATCCAATCCCTAAGAACCTACGCTGACACCAGACCACCTCTACAAGACACACTTAAGAAAGTACTGAACACAGAAGAAAAAGAAAAAAGAACAACAGCATTCTTCACAAGAGTACAGGCAAAAGATTAAAAACACACATGAACCAACTCCAAAACCCAAAGAAAGACAACAAATAAACAGGAACAACTCTGTAAGAACCTTATGACAGGGATCAACTCTTGCATTTCAATTATTAGCCTAAATGTGAACGAACTAAATGCACCACTGAAAAGGCATAGAATGGCAAAATGGATAAAATATCATCAGGCAACAATCTATTGCCTTCAAGAGACTCACCTCACTAAAAAGGACACCCACAGACTCCAAGTAAGAGAATAGGAAACAAACTTTCAGAAAACGGAATACAAAAGAAAGGAGGAGTAGTGTTCTTAATTTCAGACAAAATACCCTTCAAGCTATTAAAAATCAAAAAAGATACAGAAGGCCACTACATAATGATAAAAGGCTCAATCCATCAACAAGAAATATCTATCCTAAACATATATGCACCCAACATAGGTGCGCCAACTTTCATAAAGCAACTTCTTGGAAAACTAAAGAAAGATATTGACTCTAACACTATCATAACTGGGGACTTTAATACCCCACTCACAAACCTAGACAGATCATCAGGACAAAAAATCAGCAAGGAGATCCGGAACCTCAATATGACGTTGGACCAAATGGACTTAATTGATACCTACAGAACACGCCATCCAAAGACCACAGAATACACATTCTACTCATCACCACATGGAACATATTCTAAGATCGACCACATACTCGGCCATAAATCGAGCATTAACAAATTTAAAAGGACCAAAATTTTACCAAACACCTTCTCAGACCACAGTGGAATAAAAATAAACATTGACACCAACAAAGTCCCCCCTAAACCCACAAAGACATGGAATCTAAACAGCATGATGCTAAACAACTCCTGGGTCAATGACGAAATCAAAACAGGGATCAAAAGATACCTGGAAACAAATGAAAATGAAGAAACATCTTACCAAATTCTCTGGGATGCCCTGAAAGCTGTAGTAAGAGGGGAATTTATATCCCTACAAGCACACATGAAGAAAATGGAAGGAACAGAAATTCACAACCTAACAAGCCACCTAAAGAAGCTGGAAAAGCAAGACCACAAAAACCCTAATTTCAGCAGAAGAATCCAGGTCATCAAAATAAAAGCCCAAATCCAGGACATAGAAGACAAAAAGATAATACAAAAAAATCAATGAAACAAAAAACTGGTTCTTCGAAAGGGTAAACAAGATTGATGGTACCCTAGCTAGACTGACCAAGAAAAAATGAGAAAAAAAACCAAATAAGCACAATCAGAAACACAAAAGATGAAGTCACATCTGACCCTGAAGAAATACAAAAGATCATTAGAGACTACGTACACTTGTATGGAAACAAACTTGACAACCATAAGGAAATGGAGGACTTTCTAACATCACACAACCTACCTAGGTTGGAACAAGAAGAAATTGAGACCCTAAATAGACCAATAACAATCAAGGAAATCAACTACGTAATAAGAAAACTTCCTACAAAAAAAAGCCCTGGTCCAGATGGCTTTCCAGCAAAATTCTACAAGACATTCAAGGAGGATGAAGATATTCCAGGTGATTGAAAAAAATGGAACTCTCCCCAAATCATTTTACGAAGCCAACATCACATTGATACCCAAACCAGGTAAAGATCCAACAAAGAAAGAGAACTACAGGCCAATATCATTGATGAACATAGATGCTAAAATTCTCAACAAGATCCTAGCAAACCGGATTCAGCAATACATCTCAAAAATCATCCACCATGACCAAGCAGGCTTCATTCCGGGGATGCAAGGCTGGTTCAACATTTGTAAAACCATAAATGTAATTAAATACATCAACAGATGTCAAAACAAAAACCACATGATCATATCATTAGATGCAGAGAAAGCTTTTGATAAAATCCAGCACCCCTTCTTGATAAAAACCCTTGAACATCTAGGCATACGGGGAACATACCTCAAAATAGTAAAAGCCATCTACGAGAAACCCACAGCCAGCATACTCCTAAATGGACAAAAATTGGAACCAATTCCCCTGAAAACTGGAACTAGACAAGGATGCCCACTCTCTCCACTCCTGTTCAACATAGTATTGGAAGTCCTGGCTAGAGCAATCAGGGAAGAGGAGGCAATCAGAGGTATTCAAATAGGAAAAGAGGAAGTCAAGTTATCTCTCTATGCAGACGATATGATTGTGTACCTTGAATACCCAAGAGAATCTGTCAAAGGCCTCCTTACATTGATAAAGGCCTTTGGCAAAGTCTCAGGATACAAAATAAATGTACAAAAGATAATCGCATTTCTCTATACCAATAATAAACAAACAGAAACCCAAATAAAAAACACAATTCCCTTCACATTAGCCACAAAAAAAATGAAATACCTTGGCATCTTCCTAACCAGAGACGTGAAAGACCTTTACAATGAAAATTACAAAACACTGCTCAGAGAAATCAAAACTGACACGAACAAGTGGAAAAATATCCCATGCTCATGGATCAGAAGAATCAACATTGTGAAGCTGTCCATCTTACCTAAGGCAATCTACAAATTCAATGCAATACCCATTAAACTACCAACAACATTCTTCTCAGACCTAGAAACAACAACACAGGAATTCATATGGAAATACAAACGTCCAAGAATAGCCAGAACAAGCCTCAGGAAAAAAATAAATAAATAAATAAAATCAGGTGTTATCACAATACCAGACTTCAAACTTTACTATAAAGCTACAATCATCAAAACAGCTTGGTATTGGTACAGGAACAGGCATATAGATCAATGGAACAGAATTGAGATTCCAGAAGCAAAACCTCAATTTCTCAATCAACTCATCTTCAACAAAGCCCCCACCACCTACCAATGGGGAGAGGAGAACCTATTCAGTAAATGGTGCTGGGAAAACTGGCTGACCACATGCAGAAGATTGAAACAAGACCCCTACCTATCCCCATGCACAAAGGTTAACTCCAAATGGATCAGAGACCTAAATGTAAAACCTCAAACCATAAGAACCTTAGAAAAGGAAGGAAATACTCTCATGGAAATCGGAACTGGCATCCAATTCCCGTACAGAACCCGAAACCCACAGGACTTAAGAGAGAAGATAGACAAATGGGACCTTAGAAAACAAGCTTCTGCAAAGCCAAAGAAACCATCAAGAGAGCAGGGAGACAGCCCACAGACTGGGAAAAAGTATTTGCCAACTCTAGGTCTGACAAAGGTTTAACATCCTGGATCTACAAGGAACTGAAACGTACTGAAAAGAAGAAAACAAACAACCCCATTATAAAATGGGCAAAAGATATGAACAGACACTTCACAAAAGAAGACACCTGAGCAGCCAACAAACACATGAAGAAATGCTCAACCTCACTAATCATCAGGGAGATGCAAATCAAAACCACACTGAGATACCACCTAACCCCAGTCAGAATGGCAATTATCAACAACTCAAAAAATAACAGCTGCTGGAGAGGGTGTGGTGAAAAGGGAACACTTCTACACTGTTGATGGGAGTGTAAACTAGTGCAACCTCTGTGGAAAGCAGTGTGGCGATTCCTAAAAGCTCTAAAAATTGACCTTCCATATGACCCTGCAATCCCCCTACTGGGAATATACCCTGAAGAACACAAATCACTCTATAAAAAAGATACCTGCACACGTATGTTTATCGCAGCATTGTTCACAATAGCAAGAACCTGGAAACTACCATGCTGCCCATCAAAAGAGGCCTTGATTAAAAAAATGTGGTACATATACACGATGGAATACTACGCAGCCATAAAAAAGAACAAAATCATGAATTTCGCAGCAACCTAGATGGAACTAGAGTCTATAATACTGAGTGACCTTTCACAGAAACAAAGATCCGAATATCACATGTTCTCACTCATATAATGGTCCTTGAACATCCAATGCAATACTATAAGAAAATGACTGACAGGACTGGGAAACTATGGGGGGGGGATGGGATTAATAGCAGCAAATATCTGTCTGGGGATGGGAAAACACCTCTTATCTACAGGGTGCCTGAATGAAACGTAATTGTACACCTAACCCTTAACTGTACCCCACAAAACCATAATTAAAAATACTGATTAATAAAAAAAAAGAAATATTCAGCTGAGTTGTTAAAGGAAAATCATGGAATTCCTTATAGATGCTAATGTAAATATATCCACCGTAGAAACAAACAAAGACCATCCAAATGAGAGCAAATACAATTTATTCAGAGTTTGCTGTATCAAGGGAATGAGCCACCATCACTTGCATTTAGCAAAGAATCAAAGGCAAGTAGGAGAGTGGGTAAAACTTTGTAATAAAAATAAATAATGCAGGCAGGCTAGAAGCTGAAAAAAACAAAACGAAACAAAAATATGCTCTGAGTAGAGGTTGTTGGCATGGAGAAACTAGGACAAATAGAAGTGAGGCATCTTATGTGGTTGGTTTAGGAAGGATATTTAGATTTATCTGGGTGGTCCTGAATTGGAAGCAGGGACAAAAAATAGAAAGCTGCCAGTTATTGTCTATGTTCTGGCATAGACAATAAAATGATTATTGGAGAGGTTGTGGTTTGGCTTCCTGGACTGGTTACTGTAGAAATTATGGTTTGGCTTCCCAAGTAGGTTGCTACAGAGCTTGTGTATGGAAAAGCAATTGTTCTTGCAGTATTAATTATTATATTTTGTGTTTCCTACCTGGGGTATGTCCAATAATCTATATAGTGACAGGGAAACACATTTAACTGGAACTGCTACCCAAGAACTTTGTAAATCTTGGCACTTACAAAAAAAATCTTCCTTGTCCTTATTTTCTCAATATTTTAGGAAAGTAGAAATAATAAGGGGGATAATAAAAATTAAAATGAGCCAAACTACCTGAAATTCTTAAATCGCCCTGGCCGAAAGTTCTTTTCCACTTGGAACCTACAGATTCCTTCCCTATAAAATAGGTACTGGTATTTTACCTATCCTTTAATCTGCGTGCTCCTGTTTTTATTTTCTTCGTTTTTTTTTTTTTTTTTATCTAATTTAAGGTTGTAAATTGCTAACAGACACTTGTTACCCTTAGTTAACAGCAGACCTTGATACCACTCTGGGCATCCCTATTCAGTCCTTGGAATTAATCTAATACTAAAATGAATCTAATAGCTAAAATCCACTCAATGATATAAAAGACTGTGTGTTTGCTGACAGTCTCCTTTGGGTAACACATAGTGCCTGTTACTATCAGTCCCTGTTAATAATTTCAGTTGGTTTCTAGAAAATATAACTCAACTACTATCCAAATTAGTAGTAATTTCTCCAAATCATCATCAACATGTATTATTATCTTTCTAATTTTCGCTATCCTTGTGTGTGCAAAGTGCTATCTCATTGTGGTTTTGACTTGCATTTCCATAATGACTAAGGATGTTGATCATCTTTTTGTGTGCTTATTGCCATAACAAATTACCATAAACTGTGCAGCTTATAAACAACAGAAATATATTTCTCAGTTTTGGAATTAAGGATGTCTAGGATCTAGGCCCTGTCAGAGTCAGTGTTTGGCAAGTGTCCACTTCGTGGTTCAGAAACAGCCATCTTTTCCCTGTGCTCTTACATGGTAGAAGGGCAAAGAATTCCATTACGGTTTCTTTTATGAGGGTACCAGTTCCATTCATGAGGGCTCTACCCTCAGGACCTAATCATTTCCCCAAATTCCCACTTCCAAATACCATCACACTGATGACTGGGTTTTAACATATGACTTTTGGAGGGAACACAAACATTTATTCTACAGCAAGTGAGTTTTCTACTTTGTTATTCTTTTCAAGGAACAAGTTTTTGGCTTTTACGTATATATCACTCAGAAGAAACAACACACTGAAAGAGATAAATGAAGAGACTTTAATGAATAATTTATAAAGGCTTGGGAAGGATTAAAGGGACTAGCAAGACTTTGGAATTTTATCTGTATTTTCCATTTCATTTATTTCTTCCATATCTTTATTATCACTTTCCCTCTTATTTATTAATCTAAGGCCATTGAAAACTAAATTTTCAGCTTTAAGTTTTTTAGGTCACTTATGTTCTGACCTTAACCATAATTATTTTATCAATCCAATTCAGTTTAGCATTTATAACATTTCAAATTTTTCAGCTTTATAAATAGTTTTGTTATGAACATCTTTATACAAACAACTTTAATAGAGATATATCTACTACAAAGTATAGTTGCTACATCAAGATATACACGAAGTCTGACAACTAAGTTCACAAATTCATCCTAGAAAAAGTGCTACTTACCTTGTTGCTGAATATCACTATGATCACCATTGAAGTATTCCCCTTAGGAAGCTATTGCACTGACACCAGCATCTAGTCCACTCGTCAAAGTAATTTTGGAATTCATTTTCTGGAATGGTCATCAGAGTTGTCGTTGTATTACCCTTAATGTCCTGAATGTCATCAAAATGTCTCCCTTTCAATATTTCCTTTATCTAAGGGTAAAGAAGAAAGTTATTGGGGGCCAGATCAGGTGAGTAGGGAGGGTATTCCAATATAGTTGTTTACTGGCTAAAAATTCCCTCACAGACAGTGCTGTGCCAGCTGGTGCATTGTTGTGATGCAAGGCTCCTTCAGGACCATTTTTGCACACACCTTTCTTATGCCAAGATTTTCAGTTAAGATTTTCCTAACTTTTTCTATCCTTATTTATTTGGTCTGTTATGCTTCTCACAGTCAGCTGATGATTTTGACACACAATTTGATGAATTTTTGCAATGCTTTCATCAGTTTTGCTCACTGCTGGCTGTCCTGACCTCTCTTCATCGGTGATGCTTTCTCTCTCCTTTATTTAATAAATAAATTAAAATATTTAATCCATTTGTGCACTGCTGTTTTCTTCATGGTATTATTCCCATAAACTGGAACTAACATGTCCCTGATTTCACTTCCACTCTTGCCAAATTTAACAAGAAATTTAACATTTATTTGTTGCTCTAATTCAAGCTCTGACATTCTTGCAATGGCACACAAAACCATACAACAACAATAATGAGTACCACTCAGCAAGACACTGTCACATGTCAATATGAACACAGCGGTGAGACACTGATATACCAAGGTTATGAAACCTTACTGAATTGTTTGTACAGTTCTGCAAATGTAAACACATGGTGGCAAGTTTGTGAACTTAATTGTCAAACATCATACATATTTATTAAAATACACTGAAAAATTATCCCTCAAAATATTATACTAGTTAACACATACATCTTCAGTGTATGAGAATATCTCTGTCCCTGTAGTGCCAATAAAACTCTTATCTTTCTTTTTTAATATTTGCTAACCAAATAAACACAAAATGGTATTCCAAAAGTCACTTTTTTATTACTAGATAGAAATAACAATGTGTTACAAACTATCTATGTTGATTCATTTTTAATTGCCTCCAAAGGCTTTTTCATTTCTATTGGAATGTTCAAATATTTTTAATAATTTTGTAATTACTAAGCATAATAACTCATTTTTCTGGTTATATATGTTTAATTGGATTTCTTTCTTTAGTTAATCTATTGCTAGTTAAATTTATATGCATGGTAAATAAATCAACTGAAGTGTCTACCAACAGATGACTGGATTTTTAAAATGCAACACACACACACACACACACACACACACACACACACACACTCTCTTACACAATGGAATAATATTCAGCCATAAAAAGGAATGAAAAAAAGAATGAAATAATGTATTTTGCAGCAACATGAATGAACCTGAAGGCCACTATCTTAAGTGAAATAACTCAGAAACAGGAAGTCAAATACTGCATATTCTCACTCATAAGTGGTAGCTAAATAATGTGTATACATGGACACCGAGTATAGAATAATAGACATTGGAGCCTTGAAAAGAGGAGGGGATGAGAGAAGGCTAAATGATGAAAAACTCCTTAGCAGGTACCATGTGCATTACTCAGGTGATAGTTACACTAAAAGCCCAAATTTCACCACTGTGCAATTTATCCATGTAGCAAAACTGCACTTATACCCCTTAAATTTATACAAATAAAAATAAGTAAATAAAATGTATATGCATGATGTTTGTGATATACAGCAGGTTTAAATTTTTATGCAATCAAATATGGAAATAATTGTGTTTTTTTATCAACAGCATTGTTATGTACGGAGGGTCATGGCCAGGAGGGTCCGAGTAACACAAAGTTTGCAATACAAAGAGGTGAAGAAAGCTTTATTTAAAAAGAGATCACTTCCCACATGTGGCTGCCTGGGGTGCAATCCGATGCCGCATGGAGGATGCAAAGAATTGCACAGAAGTTAGCTTTTTAAAATATAGTTTATTTAAAAGTAAGTTAAAGAGAGAAAGAGAAGGGAGAGAGAAGATTCACCTCCCCAAGGTGGGGGAGGGGGCCAAAGCCAGGAAGCATGGCAACAGCCACAGCTCAAAGAGCACGTGGCCACACCAGAGTCTAGCAAGGCAATGGCCAATGACTACTTATGGTTGAGTCCTTTTAACCATTCCCCTTGATGTGGGAAGATCATTAAGGTGATTGGGCGGTGGTCTGCTCCACGTCATCACAAATGGGCAGGCCAGCGCAGGGACTGACGTCAGGTGATGGACAGCAGGCAGATGGGTGGGTTAGTCAAGTTACATGATTGCAGACATGGTGGGGTCTGTCTGAGTCAAGCAGGTCACAAAGGGTTATTAGGTTAACTTGGGGGTTTGAGCCTGGAGGGGTTTTTCCTGAAAGAGACTTGTTAGACATTTGCAACCCACAAACACAAAAGTCATGTTATCACTTTTATGGCTTTGGCCAGCCAAAGGGTAATCTTTGAACATCTGCCTTGACAAGGAACCTAAAAGTTTACTAGAGATTATTATGCCAAACCATGAATTGAAAGGTTGAGCTATCCTGGTCTTGCATTTGAGGGAAATTTGCTGAGGTAGGTGTGGGATAGGCTGCGGCTTGGCCTGCAGTAGAATGTCTGAACACTTTCTAATGGTTATGCTGAGCCAAAAAGACTCAACTAAGAATAAGCGAAGTTTCTTTGAAGTTTCTATAGGGACCACCTTTCAAGCATAATTTAACATTTCTTCCATACTTCAAGATTTTAAAATATTTATATTTTTGAGCATTTTATTGTTTCATTTATGCTTTATTATTTATCTCAAATTTAGCATATTGTATGATGTGAAGTAAAAATCTAATTTGACTATATTCTAAATAGATAACCATTTGTTTCAGCACCATTTATTAAATAATCCTTTTGAGAAAATAACTACATTTATCATCTATTAAATTTGCATATTTATCGACATTTCTGTTCTATTATTTATCTTTCAGTTATTCCTTGCCAGTACAAATATTTAAAATTATTTTTCTAAACTTTAGTATTTGCAACAACATGGATGAACCTGGAGGACATTATGCTAAATAAAATAAGCCAGGCATAGAAAGACAAACACTGCATGATATCACCTACATGTGAAATCTAAAACAATCGATCTCAGAGAAGCAGAGACTAGGATGATGATTACCAGATGCTGGGGGTCTGGGGGTCAGGGAAGAAGTGGGGAGATGCTGACCAAAGTATAGAAAGGTGTACTTAGACGGGAGCAATAAATAAGGTGCTAAATATATTAATTACCTTGATTCAATCATTCCACACTGTGTGTGTGTGTGTGTGTGTGTGTGTGTGTGTGTGTGTGTGTGTATCCATATACATATACATATGTCATAACATCACTGTGCCCTATAATTATATACAGTTACATGAGCAAAAATAAAATAAATAAAATTATTTCTATAAAAGAGTAGTATGATAATATTAAGAGTAAATACTTATGGCTATTACTATATACTAGGCACTCTTCTAAGCTTTTTAACATGTATTAATTCCTTCAATACTCATGACAAATCTATGAGGTATATACAAGCCTTTCTACATAAAGTGATATGTGTATTCAAATAAAACTTCAAATTATGCAAAATCATTACCAAAATAAGGTTGAAGAAGGCTATTGCAAAACCAATGCAACTTTGTAGTCAGAGCACTAACTGAAATAAAAACAATCCTAACAAAAATCCTAGACTGATCTATCCCTACTAGCCTTTATACCTAGCATCAATCAATCATTCACAACCTTTAAACTGGGAATTATGTTTCTTTTGAAGTATGGATCTTTGAGAGCATTAATTTTAAGAGATCAGTTTCATTACAATTAAAAATGTGAGCCAGAGTACAGCATTATCTATCACTAGCTTTTTAAAAACACAGGAGGAATGTTTTTACAGCTGCTTAATTTTCACTCAGTTTCACCAATAACACAATATTGCATAGAATGTAGAAGTCCTTGAAGCCAATCCAACAGCTCCCCCTACTGCAGCAAAGTCATCAACTGTTTTCTTAAGATGCTTATATATTGCCAAGAATTTCTCTTTAATTAGGAAAAAGTTGCCCCTATTCATTTCTTTCATCTTCAGTCAATATGCTTAATTTCTCCTATTTTCATTGCTGCAGTCTACCAAATTCTGTGGCACTGGCAAGTATTTGTGCTACTTTTTCTCAGTATAATCTCCTTCAGTTAAGTTGTGTGACATCACATTTCTCAAAATTCTTCAATTTCAATATTTTCTTTGTTCAAAGATTTCAGAAATTTATCACCATCCTTATGATAATCAATCCATTTGAGCCTTCACTGACATTTTTTATGATTAAATCCTCATTTATAATTATATGAAATACGTTGCTAGCCAGAAAAACGTTTCTAAACTTTTACTCTTGGTTTTACTTGAAAATAAAACCAAAATTTTACTAGAATAAAATATAACATAAAATCTTGTTCTTCTGTATTCTGCTGAGAAATATCTGATTCTTTTTTATTTTTATTTATTTTTATTTTTTAGATATAAGGTCTCACTCTGTGCATAGACTGGAGTGCAGTGGTGTGATTAGAGCTCACGGCAGCCTCAAACTCCTCAGCTAAAGGATTCTCTCACTTCACTTCAGCCTCCTTAGTAGCAGGGACTACAGGGGCATTGATGTCATCACATCTGACTAATTTGTTTATTTTTTGTAGAGACTGGTTTTCACTAAGTTGCTCAGGTTAATTTTAAACTCCCGAACTCAAGTGATCCTTCTGCCTCAGCCTCCCAAAGTACTGAGATTACAGGCATGAGTCACTGCAACCAGCCTGATTCTTGATCTCTTCTTTATCTCTTTGAGTTTTATAACATTTCTTTTGTCTCTGATATTCTTAAACGTCTCTATAATGTGTCTGAGTGTGACGAATTCCTCCCACTTTATCTGTTTTCTTTGGCTCCCTTTGAGCCCTTTCTGAGTTTTTCATCTTTAACTCAGTGCAATTCTTGATCATTAATTCTTCAAATATTTCATTCCTTCTGTTCATTTTTTTCCATCTCCTTTTAGAGCTCTAACCATACATATAATTACTCTTTTATTTCCATGCACCGTGTTACTTTGTTTTGACTTTCCACTCTCCTCTCATTTTATTATTCTTCATGCCTCTGATTTCGGGTTCATTAGTTCTTCATCAGCAGCTGCACCATTCTGCTGCTTAACCCAATGGTTGAGTACTTTATTTCACCTAATTTAAAATGCATATTTCAGAAGCCAAAGGGAAATCAGACTTTTCCTCACCCCAGGGCCTGCCAGCGAGGACAGGCATATGAGAATTATTCAACCTAGAGTTATTCAACCAGAGGCTGTCCCCCAGGATTTCAGGTCTTGGAGCTATGACTCAAAGGGACACATTCACAAAGGTACTGTCAAGAACAGCTGAAACGGGGAGCGATGGTACCAGCATTAGTCCCTGTCATATGACTTGGTTGCATTCACTGTCATTTGACCCCTCTTGATTCTCATTCTGAGGATGATTCTCCAACCTTCCCATTGATTCCATGATATAGCCAATTTTCTCAATTGCCTTCCAATAAACTTAGTTCCTCCTTACTAATAAAACAGATGATGCAAGTTGGGATATGGAAGAAGTGCAGGAAAGGTGACTCATTTCTTCCTTCTACATTTCTTCACTCATTCTACATTCCTTCACTCATTTCTTCCTTCTACATAATTAGGGCTCTATAGATACTGTCATAAGTCATGGTTCAAAGAAAGAGTTGAAAACACATTACTTGCAACTATAAAATGAATGATTGGAAGAATGACAAACAAAAAACGAATCACATTTAGAAGAAGGAAACAGATTTGGGGTTAAAGGAGATATCTCCAAACCCTGATGAATGAGATGTAAAACTACAGTACATCTGGGGAATGGCCCATCTGAAGCCCAACCTCCAGCAGTACGCAATATGGCCATGTACATATACCTGTACCCCCGAATCTAAATTTTTTAAAAAGCTGTAGTTCAAAGTTGATAAACTAAGTAAGAGAAGCAAAATATTATTATTTAGAGTTGCGAAAATAACCACTAGAAGAACTAAAACAAATGATAAAATAAAATTCTATCCAGGCAGTGGGAATAAAAATAAAAAGTGGAATGGGAAATGGTTGCTGTTCATTTCCTACCTTTCTGCACTGTTTGAGTCATGTTTAGCCATACTCGCATATCATATTTTTAACATTTTAAATCTCCTCTAGCCTGTACTACCACAGAGTATACCACATAATTGAATGGAGGCTATTAATATTTGCACGTGCACACCCACTCACCTACCCACCCCACACACACACGTGCACAGGGTCCAGCTGCATTCTGAGAATGCAAACTATAAAAGATATAATTACATGGGAATAGATACACAGATTTGCCTCCAGATTTGTTTTCTTGGCTAAAACACAAAGCAGCCTCCACCCATCAAAAGCTACATCACGTACAGAAAAAGAAAGTCAAATCTCAAAAGGTGACTTGAAAAATGTAAAGTTTTTTCTTGTTTTATTGAGGTATAACAGACAACTTAAAAAGGCTTATATTTACAGTAAACAACATGATATTTTGATATATGTATACATTGTGAAATAATTGCTACAATCAAGTTACTTAACACATTCATCATGTCACAGTTATCTATTTTTCTCGTAGCAAGAACATTTAAGATATAATTTCTTAGCAAATTACAAATATATAATACAGTTTTGTTAACTGCAGTCACTATGCAGTACATTAAATCCCCAGAACCCATTCATCCTGCCTAATTGAAACTTTGTATCCTTTGATACACATTTCCCCACTCCCTGTATCACCCCCCAAAGTCCCTGGCAACCTACATCCTACTCTGCTTCTATGAAATGGATTTTTAAAAATTCTACATATCAGTGAGTTTGTACAGTATTTGTCTATCTGTGCCTGGCTTAACTCAGTTAGCATAATATCTTCCAGCTTCATCCATATTTTTACAAATGACAGGATTTTCTTCTTTTTAAAGCTGAATAATATTCATTATATATATATAATATTCCATTTATAATGAACTATTATTCCATTATATAATTCCAATATATAAAATGGAATATTATTCAGCTCTTTAAAAAGAGGAAAACACATATATAATATGTATATAACATTTTCTTTCTCTGTTCATGTGTTGATAGAAACTTAGCTTGACTCCATATCTTGGCTATTGTTTTGTCCCTAAGAAAAGGAGGTCATAGAAACTTTGATCTGTTGTTATTTTTCTGTTTTTGTTTTAATTCAATAGCATTAGGGCTACAAGTGGTATTTGGTGACATGAATGTATTGTACAGTGGTGAAGAAGCACCCAGACATCGCACTAATACCAAATATGAAAGGTCTGCTGCTTATTTCAACTGTTTAAAAATATCATGAACTTGAGCATTCCACAATCTAACCCTAGTATAGAGTCTTACAAGTAAGAACAATGAGATACTTAAGGTTACTGGAAAGAGTACATGATTTGGAGTAAAAAAATCTGGGACTGTTCCATCTGTACCATTTACTAATTGATAAACTTGAGCAAATCATCACTCCAGCCTGCCACTTGTCACCTGTAAAATGGGAATAAAGTTATTAACTGTATAAAGTTGCTACTTAAAATAATAATAATAATGAACTATATATAAGATTGCCTGATAAGATGTAAAGGCCAATACAAATGTTAAGTACTGTTATCGTTATTGCAATTGGTCATAAAAGCATCTGTTAAAAAAAAAAGTCATGGCATAATGAAGATTCATCCTACTATAAAAATACAACTAAGAAGCACCTGTCTATTTAAAAAGAATGATTATTGTCATTACTAGAACACAAAAGATGGTATACCTCACTGTGACATCAGCAGAGCCAGTCTCCCCAGAACGATGACCAACATCCACACGCATGTACCTCAGTTGACAACTTTGAGTAAGAAAAAGATATGTAGTTGAGAGACCACATTAATGAAAATAGATTAACATGGTCAATAACAAGTGAAAAAAAAATCTTTACATACTCTGATTATTGTCCTTTGGATTCCAGATCCCCTAGAACTGAACCAAAAGAAACGTGTTCAAACAAGACTAAAAAGAAGATTGGGAAAGTACATTGGGAGAGCGACAGGAATAAAAAGAAGGGAAGGGCAAAGCCAGCTCTGTTTCTTTGTTTTTACGTAAATGTACTATATTTGTTTAACCAATTGCCTATCACTGTATTCTTAAGCTGTTTCTAATTGTTCACCTTTACAAATACTGTTTCAGTAAATATTCCAAGCTAGCTCATTAAGAAGGTAGCACCATGCAAAGGAAAGAACACTGGACCAGAAGTCAGGAAACTGAGCTCTGGTCCCCGCACCACCACAGGTTCTCTATGGAACCCTGGGCAGGCCACTGCCCCTCGCTGGGCCTCAGTTTCTTTATCTATAATACAAAGGAGGAATTGTAAGACTATTGAGCATGGTTAATCAATCATTTAGAAAATATTTATTGTGTTTATTATGAGATAGGCAGTGTTCTAGTCACAGGTACCTAGGTAAAAGCAAAAACGGACACGGGTCCTACTGCCATGGACTTGACATTCTAGATGATCTCCCTCCAACTCAAAGACCTGACACACTAAAACTCTGACTGCAGGCTGTGGAGAGGCCAGAGTAGACAGTCAAAATGCCTAAATGGCCAAGAAGAAGGCACAACCTCTTCAAGAGCAGCATTCTTTTTGAAAGCAGAAGAAGTATACCTCACCCCATTTTGTCCCACTCCAGGTCCTAGGCATTGGAGTTTAATACAAATCATGGCAGACAACTAACTTTTATTCTGAAGGGCAAGTCTAGAATTCAAAGAAACTTCTCAAAAATAAAAAATGTTTTGTCTTGTTGTTCAACTATCTAACTAGGTCTATTACAGTAGAGAAACAGAAAAATTATTTGAAACTTTTTAAAAAGCATGTCTAAAATGACTAACATTAATAGGTGAAACTTCATAAAAAATAATGATCACTATCTTAATTGTTCCTAACGTTTGTTTTCTATAATAGGAAAAACACAACTTATATAAGTAATGTAAAAAAATTAATCAATTATTTGCAGTATATATATTTATAGAAAGAATATAATATCTCTTTTACCAACATAAAGCCTAGCATCAAATTTTAGAATACGTTAAAATAATGTATTTGCATTGGCAAAGAGAAATGCTATTGGGTTTTGTTCTGTATTTCCCATTGCCCATTCATTGAATTCCTGCCAAAAAAGAAAAATCTTAAAAGACATGAAAGTCAACTCCCTTACAGAGAGCTGTCAAAACAGTATCTCAAAAGATTATCTTGACCACACCTTTCTCCCCAGATCATGGACCCCGGCATCTCCAAGCACTCGCTGTCTTCTGCAGGATTCTCTGACAAGTCTGCTTCACTCTAGGAATCCCCATGATCAATATGAGAGAATGAAGAGAAGGATAGGCAGCCATGAGTGTCTCAGAGATGAAGATTCTGGTTAGATTAACAGGAGAAGTCTTGGAGGTGATGGAGAAGGGGCTAGCCACAACATAAACCAGGTAGAGTATAAGAAAGCAGCTCAAAGACTTCAAGGCAGTGATGTGAGCCTGGGCTCGAGCATCCCTCCTACCAGCTGAATGGACTTTCATCTTTCTGTGGTGTCTATACAAAGAGACAATCAGCATCCCAGAGGGAACAAGAAACACCATGAAAGGTAACCAACTTCCTGCATTGAGCTTAAATATATAAAAGTAGTGCCAGCTTGAACGTGGGTACAGAATGCTGCTGTTTCCTTGGGAAACATAACAGGATGCGAAGCCAATTCGGGTTATAAGTAACACATTGATCATAAAGTATGACAGAAGACACCACAGACTCAGTTTATAGGCCCTTTGCTTCAGCCATGAGTAGGCAGGGTGCTCAAGGGTCGTGATCTTCTTGCAATAGAAGACACTGAGAAAGCTAGCAAACCACAGACTGGCCTGGCTTACCAGGATCCAGAAGATACTGAGATAGCGGAGCCAACGGCTGCTCTGAAAAAACGGGAAAAGGCTTAAGTCCAACATGATCAGCCACTGTAAGAGAAACCGACAGCCAGCCAGGCCCAGGACAATGAAGTTATATGAGGACCCTTTGAATTTTCTGATCCATTCTCCAAAACTCCAGACAACAAGGACTCCATTTCCGACCAGGCCGATGAGAAATTCAGCCACCGCTACCAGCATCAACAATCCTAGGGTGGCAGTCAGCATGGCTGGGGAGGGGAGGCTCTCACTGCTCCTGGCTAAGGTCAGATAGTAGTGATAACAACCAGGGTAAATTTTCACACCACAAGATCCGGCTTTAACCTTGTCCTTCTGTAACCTGTCTTCAAGCAGAGACTAAGCAGCTGTGACCAGGAATAGAGAGATTAGAAATTATGATCCTCTCTGTATTTGCATCTCCGTGAATGAACCCTGAGTCTAGACTCAGAAATGGAAACAGAACCACAGACACTGGCTCTCCATCTCAAAGGTCATGGGCTAAAATCTAAATACCAGTATGTGATATAAGTAGACCTTTCAACAAAAAAGATCAAATCAAAACATGCTCAGGTTCTATACTGAGCCAGATATGAGTTCATATGCTGTTTAAAAAAAAAAAGAAATGTTATTATCATAAAAAGAACATTGAACATGTGGGTATGAAAGCCCAAGAATCTCAGAAGTCAAAAACATATTTCATTATCAAAGGGAGAAGCAGGGGAAGTTTGGGGGCAGGGGGAGGAAACATTAAGAAAGTCAAAACATACTATATTTAAGTGCCAAACCAGAAAAAATACAGGTCAGGTAGAAGAACCATGACTGTCAACCAAGGTCTTTAAAGCCATTTGCCATTTATGGCCAAGTATCCATGCATACTTGTCTTAGTATGTATCTCACATCATGAGCTCAAAGAAAAAAGCCCAGTTACCAAGAAATGTAAGAAAAGTACTTCATTTATTGTCCTTCAGATGACAACTTCCCTGAGACCAACCCAGTACAAAATATGTCGGTGACAGGCTGAAATCTAAAACAACCCTCAAGATTCCCATCACCTGGTATACACACCCTGAATAATCCTTGGGTGTGAATGGGACTGTTAGTAACATGGGATTCACTTCTGTGATTAGGCAAAGTTGAATGGCCTTTGCAGATAGAATTAAGGTACCAAATCAGTTCATTTTTGAGTTAATTTAAAAGGAGATTAACATGAATAGGCCTGACTTAATCAGTTGAAAGTTTTAAAAGAGGGACTGGGCCTTACCTGAAGAGAGAGACCCTCTTGCTGACCTTTAAGTATCCAGCTACCATGTCATAAGAAGGCCCATGCCAAGAAAATGCAGGAGGCCTTTAAATGCTGAGTAGCCTCAGGCTGACAGTCAGCAACAAAAGGAGACCTCGGCTTAGAAGAGGACCTCAAACTTCAAAAAGGAATGAAGCTCAGCCACCATCTTGGTTACAGCTGTGACAGCCTGAACAGAGGACCCAGTTTAGCTATGGATCTACTCTAAATCCACCGGAACTGTGACACAAATATACATTTTAAACTGCTGGGTTTGTATTGCTACACAACAAATAGAAAACTTGTACAGTGTTGAAAGGAGGCTGACGATGCCTGTGAGGAAATACAGAGAAAGAGCAATTGGACTGGAAAGAAGGAAGGAAGGCCGGGCTAGTCTCTTAGGGAGGCAGTATGGGTGTGGAGGAAAGAGTACTGTACCAGGAAACAGGAGACCTGGAGTCTGGCCCCAGCATTGCCTCAGACTCTCAATGAAGCTATGGGCAGGCCACTATCCCTCTTGGGGTCTCAGTTGCTCTACGAATAACATAATGGGATGTAGGACTAGATTTCCATTCCTTTAGTAAGATTTATAGAGTGCTTACTATGTGCCAAGAAACAGTGTATTGGGCAGAGGGGCAGGGCTGGGAACAATACACAGGCCCTGCTTTCAGCGGGGGCATTCATTCTGTACCATTGCCGCCCAGTTCCAAGACCTAGAGCCCTAGAACTAGGCTGCAGGCTGTGGAGAGGCAGAGAAGCTCACCATCTTCCACTGGTTGGAAAATCTGCATGAGGCTTGCACCTGTCCAAAAGCAATACTTCCTAGGCAACTTTTTCATAGAGACATAAGTGCCTCTCTCTCCTCATCTGCCCCAATCCATCCTGGGAAGCAGAACTTGCTACAGATCATGGTGGCTGAGTCTGGCCTCAAAACATAAAATCTCTAGAAAGATAAAGATAAGTTTTTGACAGACTATTTTACCATGGGCATAAAGAGGGGCTAAACCACAGATAACTGAGGGAATCATTTAATTAAACTAAGAAAAATGCTTTCATAAAAAATATACAATTAATGTACAGGTTCCCCTTTTTAAAAAACACATATTATTTTTAAACTACAATTATTTTCTACTTTGTTTAATCAGAGTGACAAAGTCAGTACATTGGCCAAAAAAATTGGGTTAACTGTAATAATTTAGAAAAAGTTGATACTTTCCATGCAAAATATGAAAACCCAGTTCTTTGACAAGTCTTAATCTTCATGGCAATGACCAAAGAAGAGAAGGAAGTGTAGGCAACCATGAGAGGTGCAGAGATGGAGATGACAGATAAAAGAGGCTAGCCAAGGCAGCAACCACGTAAAGAAGGAACTTCAGAGCAGGATGAACCTTGGCTCCAGCATCCTCCTTACAGCTGTGTGGTCCTTCATCTTCCTGTGAAGACAAAAAGACAATTGCACACTGGTGCACAAACACCACACATGGCAATCAGCTTCTTGCACTGGACTGTAATTTATAAAAATAACACAGACTTATAATGGGGTGCAAGATGCTACAGTTTCTTGTTACTGTTTTTTAAAGCCTCAAGCCAATAAGAGCTAAGAAATTAAAAGAGATCTTGAAAGACACTAGAAGAAACCAAAATCCCAGCCTCCAGGCTGTCTTCTTCAGCCACAAGAAGTCAGGGGGCCAAGGGTCATGATCTTCAAGCAGTAAAAACCACTGAAGAAAGCTGTTGGGAGCCGGCTGTGGAGACTTGCCTGAGCAATAGGGATCCAGGCAGGCTGCGGACCCTGAGACTGCTAGGACGAGTTCAGGAGCTGAAGGCCCATTGCCTCTTCCCTTCTTTGCTGTTTTGGCACGTTCCACTAGCAGGGACTTTGATGATCTAAGCATGAAGTTCTGAGAGTACAACAGGCATGGCTTACTTTAGGAGTCCATTGTTCCCGTTTCTCACAGACTGCGGTTTCAGCTTTAAACTTAATATAATTCAAACTCAGGTCACATTTGGGAGCCTTTAATATGGTACAAGCTTCTTTAAAGATTTAATAGTATATTTGTAGAATTAGTATATACATACAAAGTGTTGTTTCAACCTTAATAATACAGATAAATATCTAGAGCTACTAGAAACGGCCCAGCACAAGCTTTGGGCTGGGCCACATTCCTTAGGAATTGATTTGGGCTATAATTAAGAGTTTCTATAGTGTAGATAGAATTAGCGTAAAATAGAGAAGAATTGGGATTTAGGTTGGTTATTAGGTGTTGCATATGCATAGGTTTTAAAAGTTATTGATTATTAGAATATTATATTAGAATTGTTGTACTGCTTTTGAGAAATATTAACCAAGCATGAGGAACAGTGAAATAGTTTTGGGATCCTCATTCCTCATGCTTGGGGAAACACCTGGTGGGTGGGGGATGCCCTCATTCACCTGGTTCTATGTGCATGTAAATGTCTTGTGATTTAATTGGGATTGCCCTTTCTCTTACTCCAGGAAACACCTGGTGGGTGAGGGACGCCTCTCATTCACCTGGCTTTGTGTTCATGTAAAAGTTTTGTGATTGTTCTTCCTCATGCCTGAGGAAACACCTAGTGGGTAGGGGCACCCCCCACCCCCCCCCCCCGCACCAGGCTTTGTGTTCACATGGAAGACTTGTAAGACTACCTGTGTAAAATTTGGGATAAATACAAGCTGTAAACCCCAATAAACGGCTTCTGGTCAATCTGTTGAACAGATGTCCACTTTCTTTCTTTTTCTTTATATCTATCCCTCCTTCTTTCTTTCTTTTAATATCTATCCTTATAGAAACGTCGATACCATCACACCTTCCAAGGGACCCCCTAAATCTCTTTTTGGAGGCTGGCTCCCCAAAGAAAGCGGCAACCACAGGCTGATCTGGCTTACCAGGACTCAGAAGACATTCTGGAAAAGTGAAAAACAGGCTATAAAGTCTAACATAATCAGTAGAGAGAAGGAGAAAGTAGCCAACTGTCATGTCCAGGACAATGAGGATTTATAGAGACCTGTTATATCCAGATCACAAGGACTCCATTTCCAGCCAGATCAATGAAAAAACACAGCCAC